>CABFPE010001014.1:119215-166572 GCA_900660155.1 Hofstenia miamia | reverse complement strand
TTGCTTGCCCCACACTTATTTCTCTGTAGTTGAATATTTGTTTATGTCGTCTTAGCATATTTCTTAGCAGTTGTATCTCCTCTTTGTCCAGGTGCTGGTAATCTTTGCTCTCAATGTCTGGGATCTTGTATTCATTTGGAGCCACTTGGTGAATGTGGGGTTATAACCATCTACCTTTGGGAGCACTCGCAACTTGGATGGTGTTTGTCCACTCGCCCTCAAGTCGGCCATGTGGAGTACTTTGCGCTTCCACTTGTAAGTCCTCGAATCAACCATACAAGTCGTCGGCTCCATCTTCGTCCTCCAATGCTTTCCAAATCAGTCTGATGTTTGATTTTACATATTTTCCGAATATCCTGATGTGTGATTTCCTTAGATTTACATTCCGATTTGTTGGGTTGAGAATTGGAATCTTGCCCTTTCCGTTTTTTACTGCACATATGCTTGACGGCATTGACACTCTTTTTGTATTTATCCCTTTATTCTCATAGATCATCACATCGGCTGTGATCGCTTCCTCTGTTTCGATCTCGTACATTTTCCATTGGTGCGGTTGCAGATGTATGTCTTCCTGTAATTCAAACGTGATTTTTCTCTCTCTGCCCTGTTCTTCTTCAATCTCGATCTCTTCCTCTTTGACTTTGATTGTTCTATCCGCATAATTGATAACACATTTGTTTTTAATGAGGAAGTCATCTCCTAAAATAATCTCGTATGGTAGCATATTATTGTGTGTATCTACCACTACTAGTGATTGTTCAAACATCGTGTTCGCCACTCTTAGCTGCACTGCTTCCAGTGTTCCTTTGGTGTCGATGTATTCACCAGATGTGTTGATAAGCCTTTTGTTACACTTGGTGAGATCCTCTCTTGAGAACCCTAACTTTGTTGTGCAGTCATCTGTAATTATCAAGGTTGCTGCTCCTGTATCAATGGTTGCTTTTATCATTATTCCATTAACCAATATTGTCATTGTGTTCACCCTATCCATGTTCGCCATAATCATCACTGCTGCGCGGTTTTTAGGAGTTGGCACTCCACTTAGTTTTCTGATTCCTCTTCAGTTTGGGGTTCCTTGTTTGTTTCCCCCTCCGATTCTATCAAATCTTCTTCTTCGAAGTACCCTTGTTCTTCTCCAATCATGTTTATTTGTTTGTGGCACTCATCTCTCTTGTGTCCTTTCTTTCCACAATTATAACATTTAATGTCTTTCTCACGAACCTTCTTCATTTTTCCATCTCTAGTTTTTATTCTTATCGTCTTTTCTTGTTTGTCAGTCTCATACGTTTTCGTTGTGTTTTTTGGTTTGAGGTTGTTCCTCCACATTGGCGTTTCTCTATGCCAAGCTGCCTTTTCATTTATTCTCGCGTTGTTTTCGATCGTCGCTTGTATGTCCACTGCTTTTCTGATCATCTTCTCCAATTTGTCATCTACATTGCACTTAATTTCAAATTGTGCTCTTATATTGTTGGGCATCCCCTTGCAAATATGCGAAAAGAGATCATATTTTGAATATTGGTTCTCCCTTGAGCTGAGTGTGACCAGCCTCTCGACCTGTTGTATATAATTGCGGATGTCATCTGTCTTCTTCATCTTTGTTCCATTTAAAATTATTCGGTATTGGTTCTTAAAGCTTTCGTTTCCATAGTATTCTATGAAGTCGCCAATTAACAATTCGTAGTCTGTTTTTGCTTCTGGGTCTAACAGCAGGTAGTGCTGTGCTGCCGCTCCTGTTAGATATAGGGGGAATCTTGCTGCTGCTGAGTGTTGGCTCACCTTTCTTTCTGCCATCGTCAACTCGAATATCTGGAGCCACTCCCTGAATGTTGGATTATAGCCATCTACTCTGCCGTTGAATTTTGGTAATGTGGCTTTACAGGGGATCATATCGTTTCCCACCTCCTGGTTTAATATTGAGTTGTTGTATTTTGGTTTCATATTTTTTGTTGTCACTTCTTCTTTTCGCAATTGCATGGTTATCACTTTTGTGATTTCCTCAACGAATTTCTTCTTTTCTACCTCATTCTCATCTTCCGAAGAGTCTTCTGATAGGTGGTCATGGAGTGGTGAAGCTCGTACTTCACGTTCTTTTCTACCTACGAACTGAAAATTGTGGGATTGTATTTTATCTTGTTCGTCCTTATTCAGGTACAATAAACTCAATTTGTGTTTTAATTGAGCTAGTTCCTCTTGCCTCAGATCTTTATCTTCGACTAGTCGCCTGTTCTCTATTTCCAACAAGTCCTGTTGTAATTGTGCTGACTGTTCATTTCTGTTTGTTTTGAGTCGAGTTATTTTACTTTTAAGTTGTCATATCTCTGCGGCTTGTATATCATTATCTTGTACTTAGCTGCTGGTTTGTTCTTTCTAATACATTATTCTTATCTTGCAGAAGCTGATTTTGTTCCAGAAATCTGCTGTTTGATTCCATTAACTGTTTCGTAAGTGCCTTGATCTCATTTTGGAACACTTCGCTTTGTTCAATTAATCTGGTATCCATATCAATTTGGATGTTCCTGATTGTTTCCACACTTGCTAATTCGATGTCTTCTATCCTTTTTGTTAGCAGACCAATTTCTTCTCGTAGTAATTTCTCCATCTCATTATTCTTTCTCAGAATTTCCATAATTTCTGGGGTTCCTGGTTTGGAAGAGGATTCCTGTCTTATTGACTCTGGGGTTTGGTTTGCTTCCGAATTCCTTGGATAGGATGACAATCATGTCGCCATAGGGGTAGTGGTTTTTGGTATCGCCTTCTTTGCGCTTCCTCTCTTACTTTTATTGTTTGTCATTGTTTCTTGATGTCGTAGTGGCTTTCCGGTTCAGTTATGATTCAAGAGTCCAGTTTGCACCTGTTGTGATTGAAGTTTTCTGCTTTTGCTGACTTTGTATTTCCATTCACTGCTCTGTTGCTTCCTTTTCACTTTTCCTTTGAGTTGTTTCAGAGTTTTTGAAAGAGTATCACTGTATTGTTTCCTCTCCATTGACTTTGTTCTTAGTTGTCATGGTCGCCATGTAACATCCTCCACCTGGCCTATTTGCGCTGTGTCTTATTGCTAATAATTATCACTCTGTAAATGGCGGTGAGGAGTTACTAAGTTATTGAACCGCCAAACATTTCCTCTTTAGTTAACTAGTTAAGTTAATTGAATATTGACTATCACTGTTTAGGTGATGGAGCCGTGTGACGTTTCCTCTTTAATTCTTCTGTGGGCCACTGCCCGAAGCTGATCTCCACAACGCAGTTCCCCTCCTTCATGAACGATGACTGAATCCACTGCACCATCTCAGCTCAACTGGAACTAATTATGTGTACCTTACTTTAGCTCAGTGCATGCACTCAAGTCAAGTTGTGACTGACTTAAACTCAATTTTGTAAAGTGTTTGTTGTTTTGATCAAGTAAAGCAACCGGGTATTGACACTAACTGCATTTACATAATATTAAATAGCCATTACAGTAAAGCTACTGGCTTAGTAATTTAAGTAATAGATTGCAGTTTCCTCAACTTACATTTAATAATGATACATGTAAGGTCGTTTATTTGGTCGATTATAGTCAAGTCTCCTACTATTAAGAATATATATTCCTAGGGTTTGACTATCCAGTCGTTTCAAGCATTAAGTATTTCGTACTTGTATAGATCGTAAGTCAGAATAGGCAAGAATCGAAAAACTCCTAACCGTAACATAAGTGCGGTTTCGTGACTGGCACAAGGACCCTTTGAATCGATCCCGTGATGGAATCCAGCCACTACTCGACACGACTTGCCTAGCTGCACATTTTATTAAATAATCAAACCAGATAAATGTAGAATGAAAATAAAATAAACTCCGAAGAATTTATTGTTCATCAAATTTCTTTCTAATTTCAAAGCTATTTATTTAAAAATTTTAAAGTACCTGCTAATTTTAAATTTCAAATAAATCTTCTGCCAATATGGCTGTTCTTATGTAAGCGTAATTTCACTTGTTACAATTGGTCAAAAATTACTTAATCGGCTATCATAATTTTCTTAAAGTGTGCAATATTGTGACTTAGTTGCATCTTACAAAATAACTAAGATAATTAACTAAATTTTACAATCATAATTCTGATCATTATTAATCATTCAATGTTAATATTTGTTTGCAGCTTAGTTGCTTTGGATAATGCTACATGCCCTCCTCAGCTTGCGTTAAGGACAGCACTGGTCGCTCCCCATGCACAGAGTGTCTGCTCTAAGTATAAGTGACTCCGCCTCAGAATCTTCCCACGTTATCATCACGTATTCTGCTTGCTTCGAAATTTTGAGGACTGCCGTTCAGTTGTAATGGTGTTCACATATTTTAAGAATCGAGTCTCTCTAATATTTTCCGCTATGGGTGTCATTTTTTGCAGCTCATTCATTTTCTGTGAGAAAATTCAAAAGTATTTCTTGTATAGCCGGATGTCTTTTACTGCTATTAAGAGCGTAATTTGAGCATCTGCTTTGCATGTGTGGGCTAGATCTGCTCTCATCTGCGTGTTTGGATAAAAGAATGTAAACAACTTCCGTAGGCTGTGCGTATTTGCCACATCCTTATAGAAGAAGCTAATGTTCTCTATTACTTCCTGTTCTGATATATCACCAGGATCGTTTTTTCCAATTCGCATCATAGTTACAATCTCTACTCTTTTCATTACATCGTAGTAATGATAATTTTGCTCCCACAAATCAGTCCATACAATATCATTAACTCCTGAAAACAATATAACTGCCTGCGGTTGTCGTTTTTCTATTTCTCTCCTCAGCTCTTGGAGTTGGATGTGTATTGCTTCCCCTTCAGTATATAATTGGTCTGGGGTAATGTTTCCTTCATTATAGATGCGTTCTTTATTGTCATTATCTAGTAATATCTTTTTCGTCTTTTTATAGTCCTCCCGTTGTATCATTTCTATAGCTTTGAGTTGAGAATTCACGTACGATTTATATTCGTGTAGAAATGTTTTCGCTGGTAGAACCTCTTTCGGGAGTCTCCATCTTGGCAGTACCATGGGTATTGCTATTGTTTTTGGCTGCGTACACAGTAAGATCTTTGTATCGACTAATCTTTCAATTTCTTCATAGGTACTGGTTGTATTCGATGCTGTTGCTAAACCAATGGTGGCGGGGTAGTTCATTTTTTCTTCTGGGATTGTCTCCCAAAATGATTGTGTTAATCCCCGTTTACTTAATTTTATTTGTATGCGTTCCTGTATATCAATCTTCGATGTGATGCATTCGACATCAAGTGCAATCTGGTTGAATGGCTTTAATAGTTCTTCTAACTCTGTGCGTGTGAATGCTTCTGTGAACATTAACTTCATCATTGCGACCGTTTGTTGTTCTCTTATCCTCTGGTAGTTTCTTTCTGTTATCTCCTTTCTTTCCTTCATGACTTTTATTTCTACCAGGAACCATTCGTCATATGTGTCGATCCATTCTATCATGCTATCTTGGCTCATGTCTCCCCACTTTTTGATGTTTATTCAGTCGATCATTGTTTGTGTCTGTGGGGATAGTAGTAGCTGTGATGAGGTTAAAAGTTGTTCCTCTTTGATGATTTCCTGCTGTGATTTTGTCACCATTTCGCATATCTCTACTGGTGTCATTATCCCACCATTCTTCAGCATTTCAGCTCTTCTAATTATTTTTGTAAAAGTGCATCGTGGGCTATCTCTGACATGCTGTTTCATGTTTTCATTTATCACTTGTTGTACATTCTTCTCTTTAACTAGTTGTATTATGTCCTTCGTGTCAACTAGTTTTCGTTTAATTATCTTCCTTGTAGTTATCCATGGTTGATTCGGGAGTTGTTTTAGTTGTGTTTCTGATGTTGCACCCCACATGTTTGTTTGCATAGTCTCCTTGAATATTTGTAGCTCACTTGGGCATATTCCTGTTATGTTGGCCAGCTCCACTATTGACATTCTTCCCGTTGGGTGATGTTTTGTTATCAGCCTACTTATTAGTTTTTCTATTGTCTGCATTGGTTTCTCGTTTTTGTTGGGAGATTCAGTCTTTTCAACATGGCCTTTCAGTATCCAATTTTTTGTCTGCATATTCATTGGTGATAATGCGAATTCAAACTTTTTTGCTTTTGTGAGTTTTATCCTTTGGTTTCTTATTACGGGTAACCTGAGGTCCTTTTCTTCTGTAAGCCATATTGCTAGCAGCCATGCGGATGTTCTGTATCTAATTTCCAGCGCGTTTTTCTCCTCCAATATCAATTTGCGAAAGTCCTTCTTTGTGTTTAACTCGTATGCTCTATTAATTTCTGCTAATACCATTTCCACGGTTTTGTGGTATTTCCGTGCTGGTGCCTCTATTTTTATTTTGGGCCATGATTCATCTGTTTTCTTCTGCAATTTCATATTTGCCCAGACTTTTTGAATTTCTTCTAAATGCTCCTGGCGTTGTGTCATACTGCATTTAATGAACAATGTCATGGCTTATTCCAATCCTTTGTTTTGTTGTAGCATTTCCGCTGTTTTTGTTTGTTGGAAGAGGTCTATTGCTATACTTTGATCTATCATTATTCCATATATCTGCGCCCAAAAATCAATCTGTAAGTCGAAACGAATTATCTCAGAGATCGTAAATTCTTTCTTTTCCCATGGGAAGAAATTTTCTGTTCTTAATACCATGTCTTTTAAGAAACTCGGTAATTCTTCTAGATTTTCTCTCATTGCTATGACGACTATTCTTATTTGTTGTACTCTCGCCATTCGTACTGTTTGATCAATTTGTTTCTGTAGATGCTTGGTGTATTCCTTTTCCCTTAGGACGTGTATAATTGTTAGGTTTTCTTCATCTATATTTATCTCCGGGATTTTAGCTATCTGTTCTTTGTATGCCATAAGTGCTTGCGCTGTTTCCAATGTGAAATCCTCATTGAATGTCATGTGGATTGTGCTTCTCATGTATGGCCTGTTGATCGTTTTGTTTAGCTCTAGCGGGTAGCTTATTAGTACATTCACTTTGGGCAGGTTATCCGCATCTAGTAGGATCAGCAGATTGCTCCCTTCCATTTTAACGGTTTTTCTTATCAATGTTTTGGTTTCCGGAGATAGTTTTTCGAACGCATTGTGCCGCATTTTTGTGGTTGCCATAAAGTAGGGGTGCAATGTTTCCCCATCAATTTTAGACATTCGCTTCTTGCATTCTCTAAATCTTACTGTACACTCTGATGTTGTCTCCAAGGAGATCTCTACTTGCCTTATCTGTAAAGGCAATCTGCTGGTGCTCAGCTCACAGTCCATGGGCTGTGACCCTGTGCTGCTGGTGTCAACTGAGTTGCCCTTGAATCGGCTATCAGTTACAACCCGCGATACTTGACCAGCCGTGGTTCCAGTGGAGATACCTTCAGCCTTGAATCGCTTCCGGATCTCCACGGTTCTTCCACCACTCACACCTTCCCCTGGAACTCCGGTTGTTTCACCGCCCTCAAATCGGCGAAGTGATCCCCAGGAAGGAAAGTTAAGCTGCGAAGAGGCCGATTGTCCGTTTGTATCTCTGCCCTTGAATCGGCCTTGAGTACTACTAGGACGCCTCCTAACTCTAAGTCGTCTATTGACCATCTCGTCGTTCTCGTCCCTTCTGCCCTCGAATCGACATCCAGTCTGAGAACTTCTGCGCACTCACCTCCTCGTGTTTGTGGTCAGGATTCCCTCAGTTGGTTGATTCCGCTTCACTTGCTTCTTGAGTGGCTGATGCATCCTTCTCTAATTTCCTAAATGCAGTTATTATATCTATATCCCATATCTCAGGGTTATATATAGTTTTATTTCTTGCAGCCCTCTGGGGTTGCACTCTCCTTTCCAATTGTTTGTTTCCAATGTCCGCTGTGAATCCTTCCTTGAATTCCTCCTCCGGCAGGCTATCTAAATCACACATGTTGTACATAACCTCTTTGCTGTTTATTCGGCTTAATTTAAACTCAGCACTTCCATCTATCTTCGTTTCTTCAATGTCTGCTGTTGCTCTTTTTAAATTTTGGAAGTGCAGTAGTCTGCCGTTATCTAACATGTATTCATTTTTCGGAAATTCTTGCGTTATCATATGTGGTCCAGACCAAACCGTTTTTAACTTATGAACCTGATTCGTGTCTGTTAGTTTCATTGGTGCAAATGCGTAGACCTTGTCGCCTACTTTGTGCACGTGCCCATAGATTTTTTTATTATAGTTTCACTGTTGTCTTACTGCCGATTTCTTCATGTTGTGGCATATTGTTTCGTGAATTGCTGAAATCTGTTTGCGTAATTGATTTACATATTCATTGTTTAGAGTTTTGCTGTAGTCGGTATATTGCATTGATAGTGGTGTGGCTGCCTCTCAGCCAAACATTGCCTTGAATGGGGTGATTCCTGTTGTTGAGTGTACCAACATGTTGTAGAAATATTCTATCATCTCGATCACCTCTCTCCATTTATTTCCACCAATCCTCATTGTTGTTACTCTTATTAATTTTATCAGAGTTCTGTTTAATCTCTCTACCACACCGTTCGCCTGTGGGTGGTATGCTGTGGTTCTTTTGCTCACTATCTCTAGCATTTTAGCCATTTCCTGGAATTGATCACTCTCCTTTTCCGATATAATAGTTTCCATTGGCCCGAGTCGCAGTATCCACTCCTTCATTACTATTTCCACTGTGGTTTCTGCAGTTGTATTCTTCATTGGGATCATCCTTGCGTATTTTGTAAAGTTATCCACCATTACTAATAGAATTTATACCCCTCATTATCTTTTGAAAGTTGTTCCAAGTCAATGTGGACTATTTCATTTGGTTGTATTGGGAACCATTGACTGTTATGCAGCAAGCATGTAGTGCATTTTTTAATGATATCTTCAATTACCTTTCTTACTCCCATTGTTATAAATCACCCATTAAATGTTTTCTCCGTTTGTGTTATTCCTAGGTGGCCTTTTTTGTGTATCCGCCGTATCAAATCCCTTTTGAAGTACTCCGGTATTGCGATTCGATTGTTCTGCCCTTCGACATACAATAACCCATTTCAGTTTGTTTTCCATTTGTAACATTCAAAGTAGCTTGCTGTTAGCTTTGATAGTATCATTTGGGGTTCTTTCAGTTTTCTTATTATTTCGTTAAGGATTACATTGTCCTGTTGTTTTTCTATGATCTCCTTCTCAGAGATTTCCTCCTTTATTATAATTGGTAGTACCGTCTGACCCTTCTTGTCTACATTGATCTCTGGCAGCTCATCGTATTGATTGTGTTGTAGAAACTGGAATTGCTGCTTTTTTCCATCTATCTTTTCTGCGTCTCTTTGGTACTCTGGTAGTGACGTCCAAAAGTCTGCGTTACTATGTAAGGTGCCCTTTCAATGCTCTATTGTGAATGTAAATTCGTTAAGGTATTCTATCCATCGGGATACAATGCCCGATTTATCTCCTAAGAATTTTTTTAGCCACGTGAGGCCGCTGTTGTCGGTACATACATTGAACTCTTTCCCAATTAGAAAGTGTCTGAATTTTCTGATACTTTCGACTAGCGCTAGCATTTCTACTTTAGTTGAGCCGTAATTCTCCTTGCTTGTTCGTAGTTTACGGCTAAAAAATTGTATCAGTACCTCTTTCCCCTTTTTCATCTGTCCTAGTGTTCTCCTATGGCGACCTTGCTTGCATCACAGTCTAATATGAATGGTTCGTCATAATCTGGTGTGTTAAGTGATGGCAGTTTTGCTAGTTCTTCTTTAATATTGTCCAGTTCCTCCTGCTCCTGCCATGTCCATACGAATGGTACCAATTTTCTCATGAGTTTTGTCATCTTCGCGGTTTTCCCTGCAATGTTAGGAATGAATGTACTGTAATAATTAAAGAAACCCATTATTCTTTGGATGTCATTCTTGTTATTTGGTTTCTCTATCTTTCGTATCATTTCTCTTGCGTTGTCTTTCATTGATATTCTCCCTTTTTCTATCGTTCTTCCCAGGAAGATGATTTTCTCCTTTAAGATTTTGCATTTGTTGCCATTTTTTCAGAGTCCTGCTTTCCCTAGGATTGTTAGCGTTCTGTCCAGTTTCTCTATATGCTCTTGTATTGTGTCACTTGTTATGATTATATCGTCTATGTATGCATTGATACCATCCTCCATTCTATGTTTTTTGTTTTTCAGGACTTTTGTTATATATCTTTGAAATGTTGCCGGTGCATTGCATAGCCCAAACGCCATGTAGATCCACTCATACAGCCCGTACGGTGTTATGAATGCTGTCTTTTCAATATCATTTTCTTCCATTCGTACTTGCCAATATGCTTTGCACAAATCTAATGTTGTAAAGTATTTGTGCTTGCTCGCTTCATATAACATATCTTCTATCCTTGGCAGAGGGTAGGAGTCTTTCTTTGTTACTTTGTTCAACTTCCAAAAGTCTATGCATAGCCGGTATTTTTCTCCCTGCTTTACAAACACTGTTGGTGCTGCGTAGGGATCTTGCCTTGGTCATATAATTTTGTTGTCTATCAATTCTTCCAGTATTTGATTGTATTTACCTTCATTTGTTCGAGCACTCTTCTAAAGGGGAGTTTTATTGGTTTTTCAGTGGTTGTTACTATCTTGTGTTTTTCCCCTATTGCTTGCCCCACACTTATTTCTCCATAGTTGAATATTCGTTTTGTTGTTTTAGCATATTTCTTAGCAGTTGTATCTCCTCTTTGTCCAGGTGTTGGTAATCTTTGCTCTCGATGTCTGGGATCTTGTATTCGTCATCAGTTGCTTTCGTCCCAGTGCCCTTGAATTGGCCTTTGGGAGTACTCACGACTTGGATGGTGTTCGTCCACTCGCCCTTGAGTTGGCCATGTTGAGTACTTTGCACTTCCACTTGTAAGTCCTCAAATTGACCATACAAGTCGTCGGCTCCATCCTAGTCCAAATCAGTCTGATGTTTGATTTTACATATTTTCCGAATATCTTGATGTGTGATTTCCTTAGATTTACATTCTGATTTGTTGGGTTGAGAATTGGAATCTTACCCTTTCCATTCTTTACTGCACATACACTTGACGGCATTGACACACTTTTTGTGTTTATCCCTTTATTCTCATAGATCATCATGTCGGCTGTGATCACTTCTTCTGTTTTGATCTCATACATTTTCCATTGATGCGGCTGCAGATGTATGTCTTCCTGTAATTCGAACGTGATTTTTTTCTCTCTGCCCTGTTCTTCTTCAATCTATATCTCTTCCTCTTTAACTTTTATGGTTCTATCTGCATAGTTGATCACGCATTTGTTTCTTATGAGGAAGTCATCTCCCAAAATAATTTCATATGGTAGCATATTATTGTGTGTATCCACCACTATCTGTTATTGTTCAAAAGTAGTGTTCGCCACTCTTAGCTGCACTGCTTCCAGTATTCCTTTGGTATCGATGTATTCGCCAGATGTGTTGATAAGCCTTTTGTTACACTTGGTGAGATCCTCTCTTGAGAACCCTAACTTTGTTGCGCAGTCATCTGTAAATATCAAGGTTGCTGCTGCCGTATCAATGGTTGCTTTTATCATTATTCTGTTAACCGATATTGTCATTGTGTTCACCATATCCATGTTCGCCATAATCATCACTGCTGCGCGGTTTTTAGGAGTCAGCTCTCCACTTAGTTTTCCTATTCCTCTTCAGTTTGGGGTTCCTCATTTGTTTCCCCCTCCGATTCTATCAAATCTTCTTCTTTGAAGTACCCTTGTTCTTCTCCAATCATGTTTATTTGTTTGTGGCACTCGTCCCTCTTGGGCTTTACAGGGGATCATATCGTTTCCCACCTCCTGGTTTAATATTGAGTTGTTGTATTTCGGTTTCATGTTTTTTGTTGTCCCTTCTTCTTTTCGCAATTGTGTGGTTATTGCCTTTGTGATCTCGTCAATGAATTTCTTCTTTTCTACATCATTTTCATCTTCTGAAGAATCTTCTGATAGGTGATCATGAGGTGGCGAGGCCTGTAGTTTGCGTTCTTTTCTACCTACTAACTGAAAGTTGTGGGATTGTATTCTATCTTGTTCTTCCTTGGTCAGCTGCAATAACCTCAATTTGTCTTTTAGTTGGGCTATCTCCTCCTGCCTCAGATCTTTATCTTTGATTAGTCGTCTGTTCTCTACTTCTAGCAAGTCCTGTTGTAATTGTGCTGGCTGTTCATTCCTGTTTGTTTCAAGTCGGGTTATTTTACTCTTCAGTTGTGATATCTCTGCGGCTTGTATATCGTAATCTTGTATTAGTTGCCAGTTTGTTCTTTCTAATATGTTATTTTTATCTTGCAGAAGCTGGTTCTGTTCCAGAAATCTACTATTGGATTCTGTTAATTGTTTTGTGAGTGCTTTGATCTCGTTTTGGAACACTTCATTTTGTTCGATTAGTCTGATGTTGATATTGATTTGGATGTTCCTGATTGTTTCCTCACTCGCTAATTCAATGTCTTCTATCCTTTTTGTGAGTAGACCAATTTCTTCTTGTAGTAATTTCTCTGTCTCATTATTCTTTCTCAGAATTTCCATAATTTCTGGAGTTCCTGGTTCGGAAGAGGATTCCTGTCTTATTGACTCTGAGGTTTGGGTTGCTTCCAAATTCCTTGGATAGGATGACGATCATGTTGCCATAGGGGTAGTGGTTTTCGGTATCGCCTTCTTGGCACTTCCTCTCTTACTTTTATTGTTTGTCATTGTTTCTTGATGTTGTAGTGGCTTTCCGGTTCAGTTACGATTCAAGAGTCCAGTTTGCACCTGTTGTGATTGAAGTTTTCTGCCTTTGCTGACTTTGTATTTCCGTTCACTGCTCTGTTGCTTCCTTTTCACTTTTCCTTTGAGTTGTTTCAGAGTTTTTGAAAGAGTATCACTGTATTGTTTCCTCTCTGTTGACTTTGTTCTTAGTTGTCACGGTCGCCATGTAACATCCTCCACCTGGCCTATTTGCGCCATGTATTATTACTGATAATTATCACTCGGTAAATTGCGGGTGAGGAGTTACTAAGTTATTGAACCGTCAGACTTTTCCTCTTTCTAGTTAACTAGTTATGTTAATTGGATATTGACTATCACTGTTTAGGTGATGGAGCTGTCTGACGTTTCCTCTTCAATTCTTCTATGGGCTACTGCCCGAAGCTGATCACCACAGCACAGTTCCTCTTCTTCATGAACAATGACTGAATCCACAGCACCATCTCAGCTCAACTGGAACTAATTATGTGTACCTTACTTTAGCTCAGTGCGTGCACTCAAGTCAAGTTGTAACTGACTTAAACTCAATTTTGTAAAGTGTTTGTTGTTTTGATTAAGTAAAGCAACCAGGCATTGACACTAACTGCATTTACATAATATGAAAATAGCCATTACAGTAAAACTATCGGCTTAGTAATTTAACTAATAAGACTGCAGTTCCCTATACTTACATTTAATAATATTACATGTAAGGTCATTTATTAGGTCGATTATAGTCAGGTCTCCTACCATTAAGAATATATATATTCCTAGGTGCCGACTATCCAGTCGTTTCAAGCATTAATTATTTCATACATGTATAGATCGATAGTCAGACTAGGCAAGAATCGAAAAACTCCTAACCATAACATAAGTGCGGTTTCGTGACTGGCACAAGGACCCTTCGAATCGATCCCGTGATGGAATCCAGCCACTACTAGACACAACTTGCCTAGCTGCACATTTTATTAAATAATCAAACCAGATAAGTGAAGAATGAAAATAAAATAAACTCCGAAGAATTTATTGTTCATCAAATTTCTAGTTAGTTCAAAGCTATTTATTTAAAATTTCAAAAGTACCTGCAGATTTTGAATTTCAAATAATTCGTCTGCCAATATGGCTGTTCCTTTGTAAGCATAATTTCGCTCATTGCAATTTGTCAAATGTTACTTGATCAGCTAACAAGTTTTTCTTAATTTGAACAATATTGTGACTTAGTTCCATCTTACAAAATAACTAAGATAATTAACTAAATTTTACAATCATAATTCTAATCATTATTAATCATTCGACGTTAATCTTCATTTGCAGCTTAGTTGCTTTGGATGATGCTACAATAGGATTATCACAGCAACTGACATATTTGTTGTTAGAAATCTACATGTCCAATTATATTTAAAATGATAACAAATTATTTTTTGTTTTTCATTATATCATCCCTTGAAAGAAAAACTGTGAACTTTATTCAAATTAGTCCTTGCATAGAAGGGTCATGGTCTTGCCAGAAATCACAAATAGTAAGAAACAATTTATATGATGATCAATTCTCAAAAAACTGCTTCCAATAACATGTTTGATAATATATTTCTTGGTTTCAACAGTGTATTAATACTTTCCACAACTTTTTTCTTTTAATTAAGTTCTTTTATCTACTCATTTTGCCAAATTATTTCCCAATTCCTAAATCAAAACACCTCAAATCAATTTGCATGATTAAGATTATATTTCTCAAGCTTGGTTAAATTTCCTAGGTTAGTCAAGTTAAAATTGCAATGTGATATCAGAATTTTTAATACTAATACTTTTTTTCTGGTACATCTAGATCCTAGAAAGTAATTGATATTTTACCATTAAAATATTTGTTTTAGTGTAACCCTAAAATTTACTAAAAAATCAAACAACTGTAGATACATTCATAAATATTTTTCACAGATTTCTTAATTATGTGTCTATGCATAGTTGCCATAATTATATGGCTTTGCATAGTTGTGTTAGTATGTAGGTTTGCTTCCTCTACATTATATATAACATTATCATTAATGATGTAATATCTAATGTAATCAGTTCACCATTCTGAATATGCCATTTCTAATATTACTAAAAATTGCTTTCCAATTTTTTGAAGTATGTTTAGAAATTCATTGAAATATATTTCATTAGGCATACATTGAAAAAATTGAATATATATTTCATATACACACTATAGCCTAGCATAAACACATATTTCTTGAAAGGTTTGTTTATTTTATCTTAGAACTAAAAAGTATAAAAATATTTACAAGAATATCCAAAGTGGTCGTTTACACCAAAAATTTTGATAGCATAGATCTCCATTTCCTGTTTCTTCTGCAAAACTAGGAAATATGAAAACCAGCTGAATTGAAGGAATGAGATAAACAATTCCAACAATAATTAAAAGCCTAAAAGTAAATGTAAATGTGTTATTTTATTTGATGCATAATCAAATGTTAAATCAGGCATATATATACATATATATATATATATATATATATAGAGCTTAGACAAACACATAAAAATATCATTCTGAAGTAAATAGATACAAAACATAGACTAGTTAGCTTATACACATCGACTTCAATATTTACTGCCAATTGGCAAAACATTTAATTGAGCATTTGTTTCAGAAATAACATTGAATGCTATAACATCATGACTGGTAAGTGCTTGCTTAGAAAATCAGTTTTTAGCATTTAATTTAGTAGAACTAGATTTAATTAAACTTTACTGATAGATGTTTTGAAATAAAAGCAGATAATTGTAGAACTTGATAATTATATATATATATATATATATGTATATATATATATATGTATATATATATATACTTGCTATATATTGTATAAACTCTTTCAATGAATAGGTATCCGAATTTTAAATAAACATTCAAGAATAAAGGTTCAGTCAAGAAACTGCAGAACACTATCTAATGCTATACAATTCAATAAAGAACAACTATAAATTACTACTTAGAGATCTTAAAACATATATTACAGAGGCAAAAGCTTCAAATCTCAAAAAAAAACTAATACTACAGAAGTGACAAAGCTACAGATATGATGATTTAAGAGAATACATGCAACAACTTGAACTGATGCTAAAACTAAGTTTGAGGAAAAATTCATACAATAAATATGATATCTTCCACATATGCAAGGGACTGCCAGATGAACAAAGATGAGCATTTGAGCTCAAATGTAACGTGGAAGATTTACAGGAAACATTAATTAGCAAAGCCTTATTGCTGAGCATTATGCTCAAAAACAATAATGCAATTAAAGAAAAGGCCACCACAAGAATGCAATGAAGGATAACAAAGAAGACAATAATTTAAACATAATTGATGCAAGAAAAAGTTTAACCAGAGAAAAAGGCTACATCAGGCATTATTAAAGTAAAACAAAAGAGAAAACAGTAAAAACCCTAAGACAGAAACCCATTGCCACAACCTCACACTGAAAGGGTATATGAAAAAAATTCTCAAAAGCAAGTTAACGAAATGTATACTGGCAAAGTTTTTTGGATGAGGATGACTTCTCTGACCTGGAAGAAATCAAATAATATATATAGATCAACGCTGAAGACTAATTGTCAAACTAAGAGCATCATCTCTTTTAAACTGTGCACTGTCTTATTAAAAAATTTGTTGCAAGCCAATGTGATCCCTTTTTATGATCAAAAGAGCAACATTGAAATTTTGAGAGATGCAAGTGCAATAATGTCAGTAATTATGAATAAGTGCACAAGCAAGCTAGGATATAAAAAGAAGCAATGGGAAGAGGTAAACATAGACTAATTAAAGCTTGAGGAGACTATATGGACAAGAAAGGAAATTGGAAAATATAAATCTGAAGATAGTCAACACAGTCTTTCTACACACACTAATGGTGGTAGATACTCAAAAGAACTCTCAACTTTATGAGCTAATACTGGGAAGTGACATCCTAAGATACCATAATTGCATCATACACTTTGAAAAACATACAATCAAGATGCAAGAAGAAATAATATCAACATCTATTGAAATCAAACAAGATAAAACAGTCTGTTTCAAACTTGAAGGAGATGAGCACCTACATCCCAATCAATGTAAATGCCACAAGATTGAAACCAAAGATATCAATGATAGAAAAATAATTGTGTATTATCAAATTTGTTTAATCACAAGAAGAGTAATGACCCTGCAAGCCTCAGCATAGTAAAAGATGGTACAGGAAGAATTCCAATAATAAACTGTACAAATAGGATTGTAATTCTTAAGCATGACAAAATAACAATGTAGGCACAACAATTAAAGTTGAAAGATGGAATGCAACTAAGCACATAAATATCTTTGCAGCTTAAAAAAAATTGACAACAAAGCAAAAATCATAAGACATAAATGATGAGGAATATGAACATTTTTCAGAGAACCAGGGGAAATACTTATGAGATCTCATGAAGAAACATGTGCAAATATTCAACTATGGAGAAATAAACGTGGGAAAGGCAGTAGGCAAAACCATAAGATTATAACAACAACAAATGAGCTGATATGGCTGCCAGTGTAACATAATCTAACAGAATCACAAAATCACGTGTGGTCAAGATGAGAGAAGGAGTGGAAAGAACTAAGACTCAAGTAAAATAATGATTAATTGTAAACACATGATTATTATTAATTATATAAAGCACTAACATGTACTTTTATATCTTTAGGGTTATTACATGTAGGGAAAGCTAAAGCACCACAGTTGTGTAACTGCTTTATTATATTTTAATTGCAACAATAACAAGAACAATCAATGTAATAAATTATTAACACAATACACACACATGTTTTCTGAGACAACATTCCACTCACTGAGTCAACCATTGGTATTTCCTTCAATGTTGTCTGAGTGAAGCTGGATTAATTCACAAAGACCAAGTATCCTCTAATGCAATGCTTCAGGTTGGGTAGATACCCTGTGCACCATCTATCAGTCTCGATCTAAATTAACAGTTGTTACTTGAGGCATTAAATGTAGCTAATGTGGCATAATCCATTGAATAACCATGTGTGGTCAAAGTAAGAATAAAAATGGACATAACTAAGACTAAAATGTAATAATGATTAATATGTAAACACATGGTTATGATCGATTATTTGATTTGTAAATTGTTTTATGCAGTTTTATATTTAAAATTTACTCAACAGTATTTGGCAAAAATGAAGATGGCCAAACAGTATACTCTAATTAACGCTGATGTTGTGTAATTAAAAGCAGAACTAAAATGTGAGGGAAAATTGTAAACAAGATTCAATCAAACAGGTACTAGTCAAGTATTTGATTATTTACTAAAAAGTGCTATAAATATGTTACAAATGTTAAGATGGTTGATGAACGAATTTATTTTGGATTTACTTTTTCTCTTTTCAGGTTATTTAATAGTTTAGGGAAAGCTAAATGCTTAAGCACTAGAGGTAATTGTACAGTGGTTCCCACATACATTTAAAGGAATGCTGGAGCAGCCTCACAATCAGCTATTCAATGGTGGTGAGGGCGATAGCTGTAGTTTTCTTGAAGTACTTTTAGGTTATGAATAGGGATAGGGATTTTTCTCCATTGTAGCTTTCCTATTACTCATTGCTTGTCAGTTATTATGATTATATTTACATTGCTCTACATGTTTGTTATTCCATTATTGAATCCAAGTTGCTTATGGTTTCATATCATAGTTAGTATTTCACTATTGAAATTAATTTGCTCATGGTATTACCTCATAGTTATTGTTATTTCAGTATTGAATTCAAGTTGCTCATGGTTTTATCTCATTGATTATGCATTCATTTTCTTGCAGAGGTGCTAGCATGTATTACTATATCTGTAGGCCTATTATATGTAAGGCTCAATAACAAGCTAAAGCATTGCAGTTGTGGTATTGCATTATCCTTACATAGTCATAATAACAAAAACAATCAATGCACTAAATTCATAAGTAGTCACAAATCCACACTCACTGAGTTTCCTATTCACACACTAATCAAGTTAATGTTTCCCCTGCAAAGTCAAGTACAAGTTGTGGCTGATCAATATGTCTCTGGAATCGCATGGCACCACTTCAGGTCTCGACCCTATTAATTTAAGTTAATCAAACAAACCCTCAAGTGAAAGGAGAGAATTAAGAACTTGTCAAACTTAATTGTTGTACAAACTATGAAAAGTAATAAGTTACTATTGACTAAGTGTGGAAATTGGATTGGCAAGATTCTACATTGCGACCATGACAGGCGCCTGAAGAGCGTGCATGAAAGGGAAAATGAGATAGTGAAAATATGATTGGTGTGGAGAATTGTTAAATTAGAAGAAAGAAGATCAATCTAAAACAGTAATGAGTTGTTTCTTTTTGAAGTAAAGAAAAGACAAGTGAGTATAACCTTTGAGCACAGAAAAATGTTAGAAGGGTGTCATTAAACAATTACTTCTAGTTTACAATGAAGATGGTGAATTCACGTAAAAAACAAAGAACAAAACCCAAAACGCATAAAAAACCCCCAAAATCAAAGAACCCCAGAGAATGCAAATATGTCCCCTGAGAGTGAGACGTCCCCAATGGAAATAGTGCTGCAACCAGTGCGAGAAAATGCAGAGTTTTCAATAGTTGAACTGATGAAGATAATAGAAAACAACAATAATGAAAGAAGAGAGTTGACAATACAAATAGAAAACTTAACTCAGCGGATGTTTGAAATAGAAATGGCGAATATTGAGAAAGACAAACATATTGAAGAGATTATACAAGATACAAGCAAAAGGCTGACAGAACAAAGAAATCTATTTCAAAAACAAATTGAAAATTTAGTTCAAGTAAACAAAGAGATTAAAGCACAGAGTGAGAAGTTACAACAACTGGTGACCCAGTTGCATGGGGAAAATGTCAGCCTTAGAGTAGAGAATATCTCAAAACAACTCAAAATTGATAATTTGAAGGATGAAATCCCATTGATATCATTAACTAATGAAGAAAATGGAGATAAAGAAAAAGTAAACGTCAAGGTGATAGAAAATACAATAATGCAAGAACCAGAAAAAGAAACACAGAGTGAAATGTATAAAAACTGTGAAACAGAAGACGAATTTGTGGAGAAATTGGTGATAAATATAACTAAGCAAGTAAAAAAAAATTGCAAAAAATCAGGAGAGACAAAACCTATATTTGAAGAAATGATATTGTCAAAAGAAGAAGAAAATGATATGCTGGCATGTAAAGTGATACTCCCGAAATTTGCAGGAAAAGTGGATAGCTATTCACCAACATTTAACAAATGGATCCAAATGTTCGAGATGAGCATGAAGGAAAGAAAAGTAATACAAAAGCAAGCAGCAGCAAAATTCCCTTTATATTTGGTGGGTGCAGCGTATCAACATTACTTAGTATTGGATTTAGAAACTAAAATAGACTATAAAAAGCTAATAGGAGAATATCAACAGTATTATGATGATGAAAGCTTTAAAAGTCAGTATCATATGCTACTAAACAGTACAAAAATGAATAAGAGAGAGGACTTATGAAATTACATGTTGAAAGTGGAGAGACTGTTAAAGTTAAGTTCCAGAGACAGTACATATTCAAAATATGATTTGTTTTCCCATATCTGTAAAGGACTTCCAGAACTAATTTGACAACAGTTTGAAATAAAATTCGATGCAGACAATTCATTAGAAAGGATGATAAGAAAAGGATTAGGGATACAAGTCACAATGGAAAATAATGCACGAATTAACGAAAAGTGGGCAATAATAAAGACAATGACACCGCCAACAATAAATGGAACTAGTAAAATAAAGAAAGAGGAAAGTGGGAAACTAAAAGACGAGATTATAAGAATAAAGTTAAAAGAATTGACGATAAAGCAAATAAACAGAGAAGATTTGAAATGTCAGACATGCGGAAAGAAAGGTCATATGAAGAAATACTGCAAACTGCAAATTAATTTTATTGAGGAGGGAGAAGCGTATTTTGATGATGAAGATTTGTAAGAAGACGAAGAGGAGCCTGAACAAATCGAAGAAACAGAAAATGATACTTTAAACTAGAAGGAGCGCCGCATCCAGTAAACCATGCACCCATTCTAATTGTAACAGACCTAATCAAAACAAATACAATTACAGTTGTAATCAATGGTGTATTGGTCAAAGCAACCATAGATACGTGAGCAGTAATATCAATAATCACTGATGAATGTGCATCAAAGATAGGATTTGAAAGGAAAAATTTACAAAGTGAAAAGAGCAGATTAATAAATGCATCAGGAGAGTATATTGATGTAAAAGGAAAACTAATAGAGATACTGATACAAATAGCTAATACGACATTCTCACAGACGTTTACAGTTATTGAAAAAAATTCACTACCTTATGAAGTTATATTGGCGAATGATTTCTTATTGGATAACAAGTGTAATATTGACTATATGAACAAAACAATATTGGTGCAGGAGGAAGTAATTACAACTCATGAAGAAGAAGAAGACACAGAAGTAATAAAATTGGAATTAAGTGAGGACATAAGGATTTTGCCAAATAATTGGAAAATGTGTTGAATACAAACAGAAAATGAAATAATTGCAGAAGTCATGATTTATGATCAGAAAGGGATTAATACAAAAAAGTTGTTGATTCCCTCAAGTACAAAAGCCCTAGACATACCTCTAATCTCAGTTAAAGGAAACAAGCCAGAATAACTGAGGTATAGATGAATATATCACATGTATTTATATGAACAAAACTGGTAAAGGATTCAAACAATAGTACACTGTTGCTAACATGAGTAAATAGAACAGGTTCTGTACAATAACCTTTTAAGCTAACAAAAATAGTGCATAATAATTAACAGAAATAATTAAGCTAAAATTGCACAGTTTACAAAGAACTAAAGTCATCAATGTCAAAATAAAAATAGATAATTGTTCCAGTTATGCCATATTAGAAAGAAATAGATTATCATGAATATGTCTATTAACATGTTAAATGCCATTCTTGATTTTGCAAACTTCTGTGCAGCTTCATGACTTCAATAAATTAGTGCAGTTTCCTTGTTATTTTAGTAGAAGAACCCATTATATGTGTTTTATAAATAAAAATTGCGAAATAGATATCATTACAGGCAAAAAATATAGGAAAAAATAATAAAAAATAAAATTAAGAAATGAGCCACCATTGGATCATTTGCCATACTCAGAGTACCCCCATGAGCCACTGGTGGAGCATGTGGCGTTTAATGTGTTAAAATATGCTGCACAGTAAAATTGTAGTATTTGCTTTACACAACTTGATTTATGACAGACATAGAATTATCACAGCACTGACATATTTGTTGTTTGAATTATTGCTGATAATTATCACTTGAAAGATTGCATGTGAGGAGTTACTAAGTTATTGAACGGCCCAACTTTTCCTTTTTGTTTTTCATTATATCATCCCTTGAAAGAGAAACTGTGAACTTTATTCAAATTAGTCCTTGCATAGAAGGGTCATGGTCTTGCCAGAAATCACAAATAGTAAGAAACAATTTATATGATGATCAATTCTCAAAAAACTGCTTCCAATAACATGTTTGATAATATATTTCTTGGTTTCAACAGTGTATTAATACTTTCCACAACTTTTTTCTTTTAATTAAGTTCTTTTATCTACTCATTTTGCCAGAATATTTCCCAATTCCTAAATCAAAACACCTCAAATCAATTTGCATGATTAAGATTATATTTCTCAAGCTTGGTTAAATTTCCTAGGTTAGTCAAGTTAAAATTGCAATGTGATATCAGAATTTTTAATACTAATACTTTTTTTCTGGTACATCTAGATCCTAGAAAGTAATTGATATTTTACCATTAAAATATTTGTTTTAGTGTAACCCTAAAATTTACTAAAAAATCAAACAACTGTAGATACATTCATAAATATTTTTCACAGATTTCTTAATTATGTGTCTATGCATAGTTGCCATAATTATATGGCTTTGCATAGTTGTGTTAGTATGTAGGTTTGCTTCCTCTACATTATATATAACATTATCATTAATGATGTAATATCTAATGTAATCAGTTCACCATTCTGAATATGCCATTTCTAATATTACTAAAAATTGCTTTCCAATTTTTTGAAGTATGTTTAGAAATTCATTGAAATATATTTCATTAGGCATACATTGAAAATATTGAATATATATTTCATATACACACTATAGCCTAGCATAAACACATATTTCTTGAAAGGTTTGTTTATTTTATCTTAGAACTAAAAAGTATAAAAATATTTACAAGAATATCCAAAGTGGTCGTTTACACCAAAAATTTTGATAGCATAGATCTCCATTTCCTGTTTCTTCTGCAAAACTAGGAAATATGAAAACCAGCTGAATTGAAGGAATGAGATAAACAATTCCAACAATAATTAAAAGCCTAAAAGTAAATGTAAATGTGTTATTTTATTTGATGCATAATCAAATGTTAAATCAGGCATATATATACATATATATATATATATATATATATAGAGCTTAGACAAACACATAAAAATATCATTCTGAAGTAAATAGATACAAAACATAGACTAGTTAGCTTATACACATCGACTTCAATATTTACTGCCAATTGGCAAAACATTTAATTGAGCATTTGTTTCAGAAATAACATTGAATGCTATAACATCATGACTGGTAAGTGCTTGCTTAGAAAATCAGTTTTTAGCATTTAATTTAGTAGAACTAGATTTAATTAAACTTTACTGATAGATGTTTTGAAATAAAAGCAGATAATTGTAGAACTTGATAATTATATATATATATATATATATGTATATATATATATATGTATATATATATATACTTGCTATATATTGTATAAACTCTTTCAATGAATAGGTATCCGAATTTTAAATAAACATTCAAGAATAAAGGTTCAGTCAAGAAACTGCAGAACACTATCTAATGCTATACAATTCAATAAAGAACAACTATAAATTACTACTTAGAGATCTTAAAACATATATTACAGAGGCAAAAGCTTCAAAACTCAATAAAAACTAATACTACAGAAGTGACAAAGCTACAGATATGATGATTTAAGAGAATACATGCAACAACTTGAACTGATGCTAAAACTAAGTTTGAGGAAAAATTCATACAATAAATATGATATCTTCCACATATGCAAGGGACTGCCAGATGAACAAAGATGAGCATTTGAGCTCAAATGTAACGTGGAAGATTTACAGGAAACATTAATTAGCAAAGCCTTATTGCTGAGCATTATGCTCAAAACCAATAATGCAATTAAAGAAAAGGCCACCACAAGAATGCAATGAAGGATAACAAAGAAGACAATAATTTAAACATAATTGATGCAAGAAAAAGTTTAACCAGAGAAAAAGGCTACATCAGGCATTATTAAAGTAAAACAAAAGAGAAAACAGTAAAAACCCTAAGACAGAAACCCATTGCCACAACCTCACACTGAAAGGGTATATGAAAAAAATTCTCAAAAGCAAGTTAACGAAATGTATACTGGCAAAGTTTTTTGGATGAGGATGACTTCTCTGACCTGGAAGAAATCAAATAATATATATAGATCAACGCTGAAGACTAATTGTCAAACTAAGAGCATCATCTCTTTTAAACTGTGCACTGTCTTATTAAAAAATTTGTTGCAAGCCAATGTGATCCCTTTTTATGATCAAAAGAGCAACATTGAAATTTTGAGAGATGCAAGTGCAATAATGTCAGTAATTATGAATAAGTGCACAAGCAAGCTAGGATATAAAAAGAAGCAATGGGAAGAGGTAAACATAGACTAATTAAAGCTTGAGGAGACTATATGGACAAGAAAGGAAATTGGAAAATATAAATCTGAAGATAGTCAACACAGTCTTTCTACACACACTAATGGTGGTAGATACTCAAAAGAACTCTCAACTTTATGAGCTAATACTGGGAAGTGACATCCTAAGATACCATAATTGCATCATACACTTTGAAAAACATACAATCAAGATGCAAGAAGAAATAATATCAACATCTATTGAAATCAAACAAGATAAAACAGTCTGTTTCAAACTTGAAGGAGATGAGCACCTACATCCCAATCAATGTAAATGCCACAAGATTGAAACCAAAGATATCAATGATAGAAAAATAATTGTGTATTATCAAATTTGTTTAATCACAAGAAGAGTAATGACCCTGCAAGCCTCAGCATAGTAAAAGATGGTACAGGAAGAATTCCAATAATAAACTGTACAAATAGGATTGTAATTCTTAAGCATGACAAAATAACAATGTAGGCACAACAATTAAAGTTGAAAGATGGAATGCAACTAAGCACATAAATATCTTTGCAGCTTAAAAAAAATTGACAACAAAGCAAAAATCATAAGACATAAATGATGAGGAATATGAACATTTTTCAGAGAACCAGGGGAAATACTTATGAGATCTCATGAAGAAACATGTGCAAATATTCAACTATGGAGAAATAAACGTGGGAAAGGCAGTAGGCAAAACCATAAGATTATAACAACAACAAATGAGCTGATATGGCTGCCAGTGTAACATAATCTAACAGAATCACAAAATCACGTGTGGTCAAGATGAGAGAAGGAGTGGAAAGAACTAAGACTCAAGTAAAATAATGATTAATTGTAAACACATGATTATTATTAATTATATAAAGCACTAACATGTACTTTTATATCTTTAGGGTTATTACATGTAGGGAAAGCTAAAGCACCACAGTTGTGTAACTGCTTTATTATATTTTAATTGCAACAATAACAAGAACAATCAATGTAATAAATTATTAACACAATACACACACATGTTTTCTGAGACAACATTCCTGATAGTGAGTCAACCACTGGAATTTCCTTCAATGTTGTCTGAGTGAAGCTGGATTAATTCACAAAGACCAAGTATCCTCTAATGCAATGCTTCAGGTTGGGTAGATACCCTGTGCACCATCTATCAGTCTCGATCTAAATTAACAGTTGTTACTTGAGGCATTAAGTGTAGCTAATGCCCTATTAATTAAGTTATACAGTTAAAAATTACATGGAAATTAGAGAGGTTTTGGAGTCTGTCATACATTGAATACCAAATGAAACGGAATTATGTTAAGCAAATCCTAAATTAAGTTAAATTTGATGTCGGCAAGATTCTACACCAGTATGAAGAGGGCCAGAACATATTTAAGAAGATTATAATAATACACAGCAAGAACTATTTTTAATGAAATTATCAGACCACAGTTTTTGTAATAAAAGAAAGAAACATCAACTTTGCATTGATTTTAGGAAATTCAATACCATTAAAAATTGAGGACACACTGTATGAGGCAACAGAGAATAAATATTTCATGGTGGCAATTCTGTGCACAGGTTATTTAATAGTTTAGGAAAGCTAAACTTCAAGCACTAGAGGTAATTTATGATGGGTCCACATACATTTTAGTCTAGGTAATGTTGAGCTACCTTACAAAGAGATATTACAAAGGTCTTATTGGATATACAGCAGAAGTTGGAAAAAGACAAATCTGCATACATCAATGATATTTTACTTTTGTGCAAAACAATAGAAGAGCATTCATTTTGAAAAGGTGGACTGAACACACAAAATATTGCAAAACACCAGATGAAGAGTTAATAGGAACAAGTGTGAAATATTGAAAATGAATAGTAATATTTTTTCGGTGTTGGATTCAAGTTGCAATGATTGTTTTTAATGAGGACGTATGGCCAATGATTATGAATTTACTTTCTCAAGAGATTGCAATGATTGTTTACATGAAAAATAGGCTTGCATTACTATTATAGGGCTATTATATGTAAGGCTCAATAACAAGCTAAAGCATTGTGGTTGGGATATTTCATTATCCTTACATAATCATAATAACAAAAGCAATGAATGCGCTAAATTGCTAATCACTTAATAATCCACATTAAATGAGTACATTCTTACTTTATTGGTAAGTGAGTAAAGTTTCTATCAGAGCTTGTCTGTCACAAATAAAGAATGACAGAGAGGACCCAGTACCATAATTGAGCAGGAATCTAAGAGATTCCAAAAAAAATTACAGATCCTCAAAATTAGAAATGCGCAAACTGGTAGAGAGCATAAACAAACTCTGGCATTTCCATATCAGAAAGGAATTCATTGTAAGAACTGATAATACAGGTCCATAATTTCTTAGAAAATTGTCTGGTGACAAACCCTCAATGGCATCTGGCTGGATTGTGTTTCTGAGTCATTACAGATGATGATCAAACATAGAAAAGGGATGCTACACATGAATGCAGATTTCTGAATGCCATTGTCTGAACATCACAGAGATGCACCCAAAGAAGATGGAGATAAATTTATTTTGGAAATTCTATCTCACAATCAATATGAGGATCTCCTGGAAATCAATGTACATAAAAAGGGTCATGCAGTACTCTTTATCACAATAAAAAAAGCAATATCAGAGGAGGAAATTATCCAGAAACAAAATACTGACAATGCAATAGATGGAAGATAAAAAACCATGAGACACACATAAACAAAGAGGGAAACTCATATTTTAGGAGATACAAGTAGAAGATCAAGGAAAACAGGCTATTGTATATAGAATGATAAAACAGGAGAATTGAGATACCTGAATATTATAAAAGGGATCTAGTGTGAAAGTGTAACATCTTCTTCCAGACATTGATATCCAATTTCTCCATTATTACATGGTAATGGTTTGATATACTAGCAGGTAGCAAAGTACTATTTCCAACTGCATAGCCTTTACATTACTTAATTTCCATAACTTTAATTAATAGTTGAAGTAACTACACTACATAGGTGAGACAGAATTCCAGTATCTCTGATGGCTGCTGATGATTGGGCATCCACCTGAAGCTGATCTTCAAATCAAGTAACATCCTCTTCATTGAATGAGTGCCACTTCTCAGCTTATGGAAGCAGCATATGTGTGCCCTATCATAGCTTGGTGCTTACTCAAGGCTCAACACAACTTGTCTAAGTCTTGTTTTGTAAAGCATACTACATACTAGCTGCTCTAATAAATATATAATTAGCAATTACTGAAATATATTGGCTGTAGTTAATTTATATAAATAGATAGCAGCTTCCTAACCTACATATAATAATTGATACACATAATGTCACAATATCAGTCACATTATGGTTATGAATTCAGATCTAGATTAATATAGAAATATAAACCTACATTTGGCTTACTAGACTTATATCAAATTTATTATTGTTCTACATGTTGGAAGCTAAACAGAAATAAAAACTCCTGATCTTATACCTAACTTAAGTGTAGATTCATGGTCTGGAACCAGGAACCTAGAATCATTCCTGCTAAGGGATCCTCACCACTACTGCACACCAACTGTTTAGCTAAACATTGTAGTAAACAGTCAAACCATATTGAAACTGAAGATAGGAATTCTGAAGAATATACTAAAACAATTGTTACAATGATTTCAGCTCTATTTATGGTTAAGTTAAAAAAAGTACCTGTCATTTTCAAAATTCAAATAATGCATCTGCCAAGATGGCTAAAAATAATGGAGGCAAATTCACCCCTTCCTTTTGCCAAACTAGTCAAATTGACAGATACTAATTATAAATTTTTTCAATGATAATTTCTTAGTAAATCAATCTAAGATGATAATTAATTTTAAAATTTATTTTTAATCACATTCAAATTCAATCTTAGTTCTTCTTTACTGACTATTTTTCTTTAGCAGCTTAGTTGGTTTTGGATAATGCTACAATATTTATTTAAGCAGCTAGTAACATTCAAGGTTGCAAGTATATAGTAAACTTTTAAAATAGAGAATTGTGTCAAACCTTGAGTAAGCACTGAGCTAGGATAGGGCACACATAATTTGCTTCAAAGAGCTTAGAGGTGGAACAGATTCAACAGAAATGGAAAGAAGTGGCTGTTACTTGATTGAGTGATGAGCTTCAGATGGATGCCAAGCCATCAACAGCTGGCCAAGGTGCAGCAAGGCTTTCTCACCTAAATAGTGCTTGCTATATCATCCATTAATTATTGTCATTGGAGTTTAATAACAGAAGCTAAGCAGTTTATGAAAAGTACGCCTTTGCCAGCTAGTATACCATAACCATTATCGTGTAATAATGTTAGAAGAAATAAACCTAAATTTAAATAAATATATAACAATCCTACTGAATACATGTGAGCAATCAATGCCATTGGCAAAAACACAGTGTTGTTGAGTTAGTAATTAATCTACACATGTAATAAATATCAGGGTACATATTCACCTCATATGTATAATAAGGTTTATTATAATACTGTAAAAATTTGGATCTAAAACAGATGGTTAGCCTAAGGGTAGCTTTCCAGCTATTTTTTGACATTTTGTTATGTATATGATCATTAGAAAAGCTGAACAATAAAAACCCCTAAGCCTACACCTAACCTAAAAGCACACTCACAGTTCCAAGCTATCATGTGATGAATGGCTGGAGTGTGTGGCAGCTCTGACTATCCTTTAATTGAATGTGGGGACCACCTGAGAACTACTAATGTGCTCTAATGATTTATCTTTTGATTTGCAATAAAAATCAAAACTGAATATAAAATACAAGATAAATCTGGTGAAAATTAATTCACCACTTACTAATTTGATTACACTATATTTATAATAAACAATTAAAGAGCTAACATGTACATGTCTTTTTGATTTTAAATTTTTTACATTTTTTTTGTCTGCTGATTTTATGCAATGTCACTTTCAATAATTATTAACTAACTATTGTGACTTCATATTGTAGCATCCGCTACCAAGCTTTAACATAGGGTAAATCATTTTTCTAAATTATTGTTCCTTGTTATATGTGGGTAGGGATGTACTGATGTTAACTCTACTCTGATATGAGATACACTTTGTTAACCTGTACTTAACTAGAGTAACCCAATACTGTTTAGGTATACCACCATTGCATTCCTTCTTCATGATCTGGCTACAGCGTCTGACTGACTCTGATCTCTGAACCAATTCACCTGTGCCTCCATCATTGATTGAGTAATTCCAAGTCTCAGCTCATCAAAGCACTTTTGTGTTCCCTATCCTAACTCAGTGCAGCTCTCAATGCTGTTTGTAACTGACTTAAGCTCAACTTTGTAATGTGTAATTGAAGTACTTCACAACCTTGCAATGTCACTAGCTGCTTAGTAAGTATTACTTTAGCCATTACTGAAAACTATTGGCTTTAATTAATTTAATTTAAGTAATTTAAATAATAACTTGCAGCTTCCTACCTTACATTTAAATAATAGTACATGCTCAGTCTATTTATCAGTCTTTTATAGGTCACCTAATTCTATCATATAATATATGTATAACCTATGGTAGGCTATCCAGCCCTTTTGCTGATACCAATTATTTACTACATGTAAATGAAAGAATTGATAGTCAGCTAACTGAAGAAAAACTCCTAATTGTACGCATAACTTAAATGCAGGTTCATGGTTTGGATCAAGGACCCTCAAGTTGCTCCTGATATGTGCCCAAACCACTACTGCAAACCAAATTAAAATCTAAAGATAAGATTTTCCAAGAATTTACTTCAACAGTTTCCAAAATGATTTTCAGCATATTTATAGTTAAATTCAAAAAGTACCTGTTGTTTGAAATTCAAATTTAGATCATCTGCCAAAAATGGCTGAAAATAATGGAAGCAACTTTGCCCCCTTTGTTTGGTCAAATTGTTTGATGACAAGTACTAATTTGCTATTTTAATACTTAGTTGCACTTACAAAGATAATGATGATAATTAACTTAAATTGTTTTTTAATCAATAATCATAATTCAATCATATTATCAAATAATCATTTGATCTTCTCTTCTTAGCAGCATTATGCTCTGGATTATGCTACAATATTATCACATTTTGGCAAAACTACTTGCTGATAAACAGCTTGTCATAACTACAATAAACATCAAATGTACACTTAATTAAAAAGCATAATTGGTTGGGGTACAAAATGATAATAAATAAATCACAGTTTGTTTTTATTATTTGTTTCTTTTATTTTGTTCTTTCCATCTTCCACTGATTATGCCACATCCCCAAACAGCATAGCAAATTAAGGATGGCCTCTTTTGTCCCATGTATCAGTACTTTTGCTCTCCTAATGAGGTCTGCTGCTTCCTGCATTTCCCAGTGTGTATGTTGGTATTCCTTTTGTTTAGTTAATTTCATTATGACTTCTTTTTCTGTGGTTATTACATTTTTATGGTGAATGAATTGCAGGTCCTTTAGAGAGTTGGGTATGGTACATATGCTGCATAATTCATTGAGTTTTACAATGAATTCAACATAGTAATTTTTGTATAGTTGCAGTCCCTTTATTGCTACCATTAGCATCATTACAGTGTCTATTCTGCTTGTGTGCACTAGATCTTGGTTGATTGTTGTGATTGGGTAGAACTCATAGATAGAGTGTAACAATTTAGAAATTGATTTATCATCATAGAATGCACTATGCCTTTTATCTCTTGTGTTAAATGAAAAGCTGGAACAAATATGTTTACCAAGCAAAATTTGGTTACAAATTTTAATTAACAAAATAATATGCAGGTCTTTTCCACAATTCACATCAGATAATGTTGTTGATTCCAGACATTGTATTAATATTTTTGTAGGTCTTTTTTCTATTTTGGATTTGCTTGTGATTTGGTTCTTCCTCATCATATAAACTCAATGGTGTAACTACTCCTTCTATGAATAACTTTTCTTTGCTCTGATTTTTAATCAGTATTGTTTGGATTGATTGTATCTTTTGTCTATTATTTTTTCTTTTGTGTTGATGTATGTACTATCTTCATGGCAAGGAACTTTGGCGTTTTATCTTTTAGTCTCCAAATAGGAAATAGCATTGTTTTGAATATTGATGGGGTGGTGTGAGCCATAAAATTGTTGTGAGCATTTGTTTTTCTATGTTTTCATAGGTTCCTTTCATGTCAGCTATGGTTGCTAGTCCAAATGCTGAATGTTGCTGGGTAATTACTTTAGTTTTCTTAATGCTTTCCCAGAAGGAGTTAGTGAGACTATGTTTTATAAGTTTCTGTGTTACCTCTGGTGGGATTGTCATCTTGGATGCTATGCATTCTATATCAACTGCTGGTTGTAGCATTTGTCTTATCTCTGTTATTGTAAACACTTCTGTGCATATAATTTTGTCATGGATTTCGTTTCCTTTTTGTAGGCTTCTCATAGAGTTTCTTTTCTATGTTATATTTGTGTTCTTGTTTTATTGTTATTTCTATTAGTAGGCACTCATTGTCCTTGTCAATGAATGACAGTTTGCTGGAGGCTTGGAATTCCCCATTTTTCAAAGTTGATATTATTGATTTCCTTTTGGGTAGTTGGTGTGAGGGCAATGTTGGTTGATTGTAACAGCTTGTTTTCTCTGAGCATCTCTTCTTGTGATTTGCTGATTATTTTTATTATTTCTATTGGGCATTTCTTTCCCTCTCTTATCATTGTTTCTGATGTCTTCATCATTTTTGAATAAATGCACTTCAGGTAATCTGCTATGTATTTCCATGTTTCTTTTTTAATGATCTCATTTGCTCTAGTCTTCTTGATGTTTTTGATAATCTCTTTAGTTTCAGCTTCTTCTCTTTTTATTAATTTTCATTTTGTCCTTCATAGCTGTTGTTTGGTTACTTTGAGTTTACTGTTGGAGGTAACTCCCCACATATACTTTTTGTGGTGTCATTTATGATGTCTATTTCACTAGGACAAATTCCTGTGTGGTTTAATAGATATATGATGCTTGCTCTACCCATGGGTTATTCTCTTTTCAAATATCTGAGCTTCTTTCTTAATTAGTGACATTGTTGGGATGTTTACAGTTTAGAGTAGCCAGTTTTTTACATTTTTTGTTGTTGGTGTGATTAAGATCTCATATTTCTTTGTTTTGGCTATCAATTTTCTTTCCTTTTCATCAATGGCTTTCTTGTTTTGAATTAGCATTATTGCTATAATCTATGCTATTATCCATGCTCCAATTTTTGGTCTGTTCTTTTCCTCAAAGACCATTTTCTTGAAGTCCCTTTTAGAGTTCATTTCATGTGCTCTTATAACTTCTTCTGATTTGTGGTACATCTTAATGTATGACTTTATGTCTATCAGTGGCCATTCATCTCATATTAGTTTGACAACTTTTATGTAGTTCCATGTATTCATGATTTGCTTTAGGTGCTCCAGCATTTGGTTCATGCTACATTTTATGTACACATCTCCTAGTTCTTTTAAGTTGGCTGTTGTTTCCATGAGCTCCATATTTCTAATTTGGCAAAATACATCAAATGTTATTTTTGGCTCCACCAGTATGAGTTGCACTGGTGCCATCTGATGGAGTTGTAGATCTGTTTTTATCATCTCTGATAGTTCTTCATCATCAGTGTTTCTCATCACAAATACATTTTCATGTTTCAGAGGTGTTGTCTGTTGCAATGATTAGCATTTTTACTCTCTGTGTTTTTGTAATTTTTAGCATTTCCTCTACTGTTTTCTGTAGGTTTTTGTTACTGAGTTTTTTTTTCTTTTGTTAAGTATATTATGAAGAGTTTATCTCTGTTGAGGTGGACTTGTTCACATTCCTCCATTAGATTTTCTCTGTGGGTAGTTACTTTTTGAGCATACCTTATTGCAAAATGGTCGTCAAAGGTTAGGTGTACAATGCTGTGGAAATATTGTCTGATTAGTTTCTCATTCATTTTCTTTAGTAGGAGATGATTGTATTACATGTTGGTCTGTTTGTTTTATCTATTGCTATTGGTATTGCTGTTCTGTAATTTTTGTTTTCCCTAGCTTGTTAATTTTTGCTGATGAACCTTTTTGTTTCAGGTGATAGGTTGTCATACAAGCTATATCTTATGTGCCTGTTTGCCTTAAAGTATAGATGTAGTTTTTCATTTCCTATTTTTGTCATTCTACTTTCTCAATCTTCAGATCTTGATGACTGTTTTGAGTAAGATGCGGTTGTTTTGCTGATTTGTTTGTGTGAAAAGGGTATTGTGGTAGGGAGTGAGCTACTTGAGGGATGCTCAAAGATATCAATTGGTGATCTATCACTTATTTCCTCAATATCTGGGTTTTTTATTTGAACTTTAGTTGTTAAGGAGGACAGTGATGAGAATGTTCATACACTTTGAGGCTTAGTTGGCATCAGGTTTTGGGAGGTGTGACATAATCCATTGTAATATCCATTCTTTCATCATGTGGGCTTCTTTCTCATTTTTGTTTTTTCTCTGACCTCACATCCATTATTAAATAATGAAACCATAATAATAAACAAGAGAAGAAATTTCTTTATCAATCAATACAACTAAATTTAATCTACTTATAGCTAACTTGAAAAAGTACCTGTTGATTTCAAAATTTGAATCTATTGTCTGCCAATATGGCTAAAAATAATGGAAGTAACCTCACCCCCTATGTTTAGTCAAAATTGATAGTATCAACAAATACTAATTTGTAATCAATTTCACTGATTCTTCTTGGTTGCAATATACAAACTAACTTAAGATGCTAATACAGTTTATAATAAATACTTAATAATATTCAAATTTGATATTTAGTGCTTTTTTGATTTTCCTTCTTTCTTAGCAGCTTTAAAAATTTGGATGATGTAACACTTAATTGGCAATTGTGGTGGTGACTTCAAAGGTGATTTTATATGGTTTGAACCAACAATGATTATGGAATATCAGTAACTCTACAAAACTTAATTAATTAGTTATAATTCTTCAATAAGAATTTCTTCAGTTAAGCAATAAATGGTTCTTTGATGACTATGCATGTTAATTCATTTGATCATAGACTCTTATAATAAATTTCTATCTTCATTAAATTTAGCAAATGATTAAATAGAAGATTACAATAATAGTGATTGAGTATTGTGCCACTGATTATCAGAGAGGAAGGAAATGATATTGCTAATTATTATTAATTATTAATTACATGTTTAATTAATAAGAACAATTCTGTTAATATTGTATCCAATTTTTCTCAACTCTCATGATCACTGTAGTTATTACACAATGCATTATCAGTAATTAAGAAAATAAGGAGAACTTCCTTGCATTATGTTTTATTTCAAACCACAATCTTTACACTGATCAATTTAATAAAGTCTATTTTACCATTATTATCTGCATCATGCCAGCAAGATGCCATTGGAGTCAGCAGCACCTATGTGAGGAGACACTAAAACCTAAATCTCATTTAGTCACTGGTATGTCTTAAGCAAATATTATAGATATATTCAGCTATATGCAAATGTGAACTAACTAGGAAGCCTAATGCTGATGAAATTGAATTTTTGAAAAAAATACATTTAATTATAATCAATTTTAAAAAATTAAGATCCAATTGTTGTAGATTTTACATTATTAATGAAATAGAGATAGCAGTGAAACCATAATGAATAATAATTTAACTATACCTCTATGCAAGTAAGCAATATATTATTTAATATGCAATTTTAGCATAGCTATAAATCAACTATTGTTTGATTAGTGAATGCTAATACCTTTACTGGTCATTATTGCTAACTATAGTATTAATGAATAATTACAATTCACTCAGAAGAAATCAGTTCACTTAACACAGTTTACTATCAAATAACACCAGAATATTCAATTACAATGAAATTAGTGTTGAAAAAGCATTTGAACTGGAGCATGATTTAAATATGACATCAGAAAACAATTTCTCAATTCATTTCAACATTTTCCTTCACATCTGTGAAATGATTATTCCAAGACTCTACCAGAGAAGTATCAATAAGTGTCTTCATCAAGCAAGGCAAGAAATTTGATTCTGGAATTATTTTTACAAGCTAAACCATATGAACATAAAAAATGTTTATATTTTACTACTTAATGCTGGTCAACAAAAATCTTAAGAAATGCTTAATAGCAGGTAAACTTGCTTGGAAATAACATGGCAACATCATGACAGAGGACAATGCTACTGATTGAGTAAATAACAGTACCACATGGCAAAAAAGATTTGCAAAATATTTTTGGCTTCATCAACAAATATCAAATGTTCATCACCCAACCTAGCAGAGAAAACCACAAAAAATTCCAACATTGTAATTAAGAAAAATTAATTAACATGGGCTGAACAGGAAGATCTTGACAAATTAAAAAAGAGATGAAAATTATTACATCTCCTATGTCTCCTAATAGCAACAGCAAATTCATTCTCAATTGTGATGTGAGCACAGTTGTCATCAGTGCAATGTTGAGACCAATACAAGATGACAAAGAAAACCCCTTACATATTATAGTTAAAAATTGCAATCTAGTGAACAAATCTACAGTGTAACCAAGTTAGAAATGCTAATCATCATATAATTACTAAACAGTGGCAACAGATCTACCATAATATCAAGATGTCTCAAATACCTTAATGCCTTCCATTTTACAATAGAGCACTGAAAGGGAATAGACAATGATCTTTTACAAATTTTTCACTTGTGCATCAACTTAGTGTAGAATCTGCAAATGGCTGAATCTTACTTTAACAAGTTAAACTTTATTCAACCAGACTTGCCTAGGCATTGACTGCTAGCCAGTGGTCTAACCTTATGCAATTTAATCCACTCTATTTACAACAATATTATAATGGTGCAAGTGGCATCTTGATTTAATTGCTTTAGATTAAAAGAAACTCACAGGGCTGTGATCTGAAGGAAACCCTTGCAACAGACTAAAAACCAACAGATTATGATGACGCCCAGTTACTGATTTAATGGAAATGGCTCAAAGTTAGTAGTTTGCTGCTCCCTATTGTTGCTCATCTTTGGATGTGCTATTTCTGATAATTTTGTTATTGTTTGCATTAAGAAATGAATGCAACCTGGCGGGATAACCTTATTATTATACTTATATATAAATTACCTTACATTTAGATAACTGTGTGATCTGGGATATATGCAAAAATTTATACAATTGTTATAATTGTGTTCATAGACAAAGTGTGTGTAATAGTGCTTATTTTATATGACTTTGTATCTGAAAATAAAGGGTCAATTTAACAGTAGATGTCCAGCTGTTTAAGTACATTGCTCATAAATTCAAAAAGAACAATAGGAATGATATACCAAAGAAAACCCTATTCCTGTATTAATTTGAAGCATCTTTTCAAAAGCACAACATCAACTTGAAAAAATGCACTATTAGTCAATAGAATATACAGTAATTGGATGGGGAGGCTCTAAGAAATATTTGTATTCTTCAATGATTTGCTTTCCAAGTACTAGGGGATTATATTGATTGAACAGGTTAATTTCTTGGTGGTGAATGTCCATCTTAATTTGTTGTGGGTTTCCTCAGAAATATTATCATGAATGAAACTTGTGGCTCACCTAGTTGCTATGAAATACGGGTGTAGTTATTACAACACAACTGAATGAAATAATCCACATGAACTTGGAGATGCTGTTGAAAGATGAATATGTTTATCAACATCTACTGGTAGTGTTGGATAAGTTTACCAAATATGCAAGAATAATCCTGATGAAAAACACAACAGCAGAAACAACAGTGGAGATAGTATTAAAATAATGGATCTTACACTTCAGTCCAATGGAGATGATAATAAGTGATAAGGGACCCCAGTTCAAGAGTGGGCTATTCCAAGAAATGGCAAAACTCCTGGAAATAGTCAGCAAAACAACAACAGCATACCACATGTGGGCCAATTGAACTGTTGAGAGGCTGTAAAAAATAATTACTGGCAAGCACATAAGGTAGGAGACAAAGTTTATGCATTCACACTAAAAAAACTCACTAACACAAACCAAGTTTGAAAACTAAAAATGGTATGGTTTGGACCTCACACAATAATACAGACACTACTGAATAACAAATATATGTTGGACAATAAAAAATTATTGCACTTTCACAACTTAAGAGAGCAACAGTAGACATTGAAGAGTTGAAGATTGATGAAAACAACTGATGAAAAAAGAGAGTGTGAGGCATCCAATGACCAGAGTAGCTCTCATCAACCAACAGGGCAAGGAGAGTATGAAGAAGTTCTCCAACCAGATGTTGATTCAAAGGCAGAAGGGACTAGAATGAAGAACTGACAAATAAGTGATGCAGGGTAAGAAGGAGTCCTATTAGTCCCCAAGGCCAATTCAAGGGCAGGGAGACAAACAGACAAAGAGCCTCTCCCACTAGAGATCTGCAAGGCTGATTCAAGGGCATGCAGAGAACTATTGCACAGCAGCACAAATTTCCTTGTGAAAGTCCATGACACTGATTAAAGGGTGGTGAGACATTTGGAGTTCCAGGGGAAGGTAAAAGTGGTGGAAGAACTGTTGAGATATAGAAATGATTCAAGGCTGATGGTATCACCACAGAAACTGCAACTGGTCAAGTATTGGTGGGATCAACTGTGAACCAATTCAGGGGTGAAGTAGTAGAAACCATCAGTACAGATTCACAGCCAATGGAATGTGAATTGAGCACCAGCAGAATACCACTAAGGATGACACAGCTACATGCCTCCTTGAAAACCACCTTGGAACAAACAGTAGGATCTAAGGAGAGAGAAAAACATTTGTCTAAAATCAATGGCAAAACGTTGCACCCCCAATTTACTGAAACTAACAAAATGAGATAAAATGTGTTCAAAAAACTATCACTGGAAACAAAGGGTTACATATGAAAAGTGGTGAAAACCTTGTGGAAGAAATTTGCCTTTGCTATTAGATGCTAATAACAGACCAAAAGTAAACATAATTATCAGCTACCCAAGAGACACAAATGAAACACTAGAAAGGCCATATGTGCAAAGCACAGTGCACATCACATTTGATGAAGAATTCATACTGGAAACAACCTAAAGCATCATGGCATATAAAGACCAGATAGCAGAAATCCCGAAAATAAACATGGAAAAAAAATCAAATAATCATACACATGTTAAAAGAAAATTGTCTAGCAAAGAGGACATCAGAAATCTTTGACAAAGCAATGGAATGAGAGGGATAGTCCACAATGCACATTTTCTAAAATCATAAAAACTGCAGAAATAATGAAAAAGGTGGGATAATGGAACCAGTAGAAGTTTGTGAAATAGTTATTAAATCACAAAGAGAGTTAATGAACAAGGAGGAGTTACTAACATTCTCACATTTACAATTATCCCTGAAAACTCAACAAACCATCAAAAGAATTAACATAAAAAAGTGGGGAGAAGTGAGCCCAACAAAAACAATAGAATGGGTCAACATGGATGATGAATGGTTTTCAGGGGAAATCAAAGTCACAAAATAAAATAAGGAAATTAAAGAAAGAAACTATCAGAAAATCAAAGATCAGCAAATTGTAGCATCATCTAAAGTAACTAAGCTGCTAAAGTCAATTGGAAAGAAAAGAAGAATAAGATTGAAAACAGTTATGATTAAAAAAGTATTGTAAAAATATAAAATCAGCTTAGAATAATTTGTGAAAAACAAGTGCCAATTATGAGAGATTCGTATTTGTTGATAATAATACTTTTGTCAAAACCAAGGTGTCAAAGTCACTTCCATTATTTTGAGCAGCCATCTTGGCAGACAAGTAGTTTAAATTTGAAATTGACAGATACTTTTCTGAAAATACAATAAATAGATTAAAATTACTGTAAATGATTGATAAAGAATTTGATTTGGAATTCTTACATTGTTCTATTAATACAGTTTGATTATTTATTACAATGTCAAGCTAAATGAGTGGTGTTTAGTAGTGTAATGGATTGATCATGAGATTGATTCTAGGGTGCCTGTGCCAGATCATGAAAGTGGACATACATTAGGTATAGGAGTTTTTCTTTTGTTTAGTTGACTATGGATCCTTCAGTGCATGAACTAATTATAACAGATTTGAAATACAGTTGAATGGCCAAAACTTAGGTATTATATCTGTAATATTTAAATCCAAATTATTGACTATAATGTGACCAATAAAGTGACAGAGTATGCATTACTTTTTAAATATAGTTTAGGAAGCTGCTGATTAATAAACTAATTATTAAAGCCAATATATTTTGGTAATGGCTACATGTAATATTAATAAAGCAGCTAGTAACAAGTCTGGTTGGATTATCATGAAACACTTTTATAAGGTAGAGACTAAGTTGAATTGTGTCTTGTCTTGAGCATCCACCAAGCTAGGATAGGGTACACATAAGTTGCATCATTGTGCTGAGAATTGGAACTCAACCAATTGGATCCTCAGTGAACAAATGACACTGGATGTGGAAATCTGATATGGGCAGATGCCCACTATCAGTCATTGGAGAAGATGCTGGACAGCTTTGCCACCTAAATAGTGAACCAATAAATCTAGTTTTATTATGTTAAGGAAAGCAGGCAAAAGCTAAGCCAAGTCCAGTTAGTACATCCCTACCTGCAAATATATAACCAATGTAATAAAGTAACAAAGGATAAACAGTAATAGTGCCTGGTAGAGGATGTTACAAAATGGTGGTAACAATGAAGTTAATGTTCCAAAAACCAGAAGTAACATCATCTTCTTCTACAGAGACATGGTGAATATGAGAAGCCTAAGGAAGGTATTCACATTGTTCTACCCCAAAACAGCAATAAGGGAAGATCTAGCCCACACAAGCTGAGCTGACACCCAAATGACAGTAATTATTGGACTAAAAGGGATACAACCTTACCAGAAATACTATGAGATATGCTTGACAAAAATCAACAAACTGTGAGAAGTTACACCAATAGTTGAAGACATCAGAGAAGCAAAGTTCCTGAAATACGCAAACACAGTAACAACAGAGAGAAAGGAAGTACTAAAAATGACAAAACAGCTGGAATTTGAAAACACAAAATGGGATGATCAGCAGGCAGAAACAATAACACATAAAGCAGACATTTCAGTAAGCCAAATGCCAGTTTTGCAAAAATAATCTGACAATAATACATGTGTTAAAAGAAAAAGAATACAACAAGAACCTTGACAAGTAGATTGACCAAATGTTAAGAATGGCAAAAGTACAAAAAGTCAGAGTAGTAATCATAATGAGATCAACATCCTCAGACACTTGTTAGATGTGTGCATGCAAACAGAAAACATATTCCCTTGGAAGAAAACACCAACAGATACAAAAACATCAGAGTTAATCTGATTCAACCTACAAATAGATTATTAGGCATAGATCTACAGAATAATGGTGGATATCTGTATCATGATCAATCTATTTAAACAAGTATGAAACTGTAGAAGAGAATGGAAGAAGAATGGCCACTAATAAGAATAGAGGCACTATCACACAATTTTCACAAAACAGCCAAGGTAGCACTAGCAGAAGTGAATAGAGCCTGTGAATTGAATACAAGAAAAGATTTCAGGCATCTAATATTCAAACAACAGAAATGTACTGGAGATCAGATTCAGAACAACAGCATGGCTACTGACGATCTTTACAATGGAAAACAAAGAAGTGAGACTACCTATCTCTCAAAACAAGACACAAATTAGCAAAGGAGAAGAAGTTTCAAATAGCTCTATTGCAGATTAACACACAAACCAAGAACTGGTTCCTAGAGGCCACATTGAAAAAATACTGTTGCCAGATAAGACACAAAAACTGATGCAAGCACCAGAAAAAAACATTAGCCATATAATCACAAACACAAGTCCAATGGGGAAGATATCAGCAGTAGATATGGCAAGCAAAACCAGGATATGCCCAGGCAAAATAATGATATTCAAAGAACCAATGAAAAAATATATGTGGGGAGCAACATTTGAACACAACTAAGACAATTGGAAAAACAGCCATGGATAACAACCAAGAAAACAATTAAATAAAAATTGTCTAGCACAGATAACATCAGAAACGTGATAATGCAGAAAAGGTAAAACAAATCATAGAGGGGGCCATGGAAAGTTACAAGAGAGATAGTCCATGAGGCATATTTACTAAAATCATAAAAAGTGCAGAAATGATGAAAAAAGGTGGGATAATGGAACCAGTAGAAGTTTGTGAAATGGTCCCAAAATCACAAAGAGAGATAATGGAAGAGGAGGAATTACTAATGTGCTGACAGTTACTATTATCCCTGAAAATGCAACAAACCATTGCTAGAATAAACATTGAAAAGTGGGAGAAAGGAGCCCAGCTAAAAAAATCAAATGTGTTGACAAAAAGGATGAATGGTTCTTAGTGGAGGTCAAAGTCACAAAAGAAAAGAAGGAAATTAAAGAACAGCAAAGAGTGGCAACAATGAAGTCAATATTTACAGAAACCTGAATTGGAGGAATTACTAAAATTGTACAACTAAAGAGCAATTGGCATCAAAGAGCATCAAATCAAAAATAGAGATAAAAGAAGAAAGACAGCTGAGGCTAAGTAGAAGAGGATTGACTCAAATATTTTGGGACATATTGCAGACAAAACAATGAATTATCCAGCAATACTAGGGGTAGCAACAGCCCCATTAGCAACCAGATCATATAAGGAAATAGAAACAAAAATCCTTATATGCTTGCCACCAGAAACAGTATCTATACTGATTTTTCTACCCAATTGGAGACTGCTGAAAGAGGTGAATGTAGCAAAAACATTCATGCACAGATACAAATCATAAATTAAAACAAAGGAAAAAGCAAGAATGATGTTAGAAAAAGAAGAATACAAAAAGTCAAAGGAAATTATGTTAAGAAGCAATAATCAAGAGAGGTTGTATATCTAGGGGACAATAACTCCTTATCAACTATATACACAAGGAAAACCAATAAACATTCAACTAATAGACCTATGAAATGAAATTGAAAACCACACACTCAAGGTGATAATGCTATTTTCAGGAGTCAATGATATTGATGGACATCTGGGAAAAGAAATACAGCTACTATGATCTCACTAAGTGAGTAGAGATAGTTACAGTGATGAGGATAAATAAGAACAACCTGAATAAGATAAGTGAACAAGAAGTAATGCATAACATCAGATTCTTCTACAGAGACGTTGCAAATACAAGAAACCTAATGAAGCTATTCACATTCTTTTACAATGAAACAGCAATAAGGGAAAATCTAGGCTGCACAAGTGGAGCTGATGCCTAAATGACATTAATGATTGGCCCAAAGGGATACTTTTTACTAGAAATACTCTGAGATATTCTTGACAAAAATCAACAAACTGTGAGAAGTAACACTAATAGATGAAGACATCAGAGAAGCAAAGTTCCTGAAATATGTGAACACAATAACAACTGAGAAAGATCCAGTGCTAAAAATGACAAAAAAGCCAGAATTTGAAATGGGATGATCTGCAGGAATAAACAATAATATGTAAAGAGTACACCTTAGTACATGGATAGTGAGCTTTGCTAAAACTAATGCAAGCTGAGGAGAGTGCAGAGCATCATCCAAACAAATACAAGCTGCTAAGAAAGGAAGTCAATAAAAAGAACTTAAGATCAAAATGAAAATGAAACATGATTTAAAATATATTTGAAATTTAATATCAACTTGAATTAGTTCATACAATGCAAATAAGAATTATTAGTGTGATTAATTATGAATTAGTATTTGTTGATACTAAGATTTTGATGAAACAACAGGCTCAAACTTGCTTTATTTATAGCTGCCATCTTGGCAAATGAGAAAATCAAAATTCAAAATCAACAGGTACTTTTTCAGTTGGCTATAAATAGAATCATTTTAGCTCTATTTTAATCTAGTTTAATAAAGCCAATATATTTCAGTAATGGCTAAATGTAATATTAACTACACAGCTAGTGACAAGTCAGGTTGCAAATACATAAAACACTTTTACAAATAGAGGTTAAGTTGAATTGTGTCTTGTCCTGAGTATGCATTGAGCTTGGATAGGGTATACATAAGCTATATCAATGAGCTGAGAGGTGGAACTCAACCAACAGATGGCAGAAGAACTTGTGATACTGGATGGGGAGATTGGCCTCAGGTGGATGTGCAATTACCAACAAGTGGAAAAGATGCTGCAGAACTTTTAGTGAAAAGCATTGTTATCTCTTCTATTTTATTATATGCAAATGTTGTACACATTTATATCATTTTTTAATCATTGATGTCAAATATTACACTGTTTATACAACATATATGCATTTTTCTAAAATTTTTTAGTTGTCTAAAGTATTTTTTCCTCTACTCTAATGCCCCTAAGGTGAGCAGTCTTTGCACTAGTACTGATGAGGACCTAATGTAGCATCATCCAAAGCATCTAAGCTGCAAGCGAAGAATGATTAATAATAATTAGAATTGATTGTAAAATTTAGTTAATTATCTTAGTTATTTTGTAAGATGCAACTAAGCCACAATATGGTTCAAATTAAGAAAAACTTGTTAGCTGATCAAGTAACATTTGACAAATTACATTGAGCGCTTACAAAGGAACAGCCATATTGGCAGACGAATTATTTAAAATTCAAAATCAGCAGGTACTTTTGGAAAATTTTTATAAATAGCTTTGAACTGACTAGAAATTTGATGAACAATAAATTCTTTGGAGTTTATTTTATTTTCATTCTACTCTTATCTGGTTTGATTATTTAATAAAATGTGCAACTAGGCAAGTTGTGTCGAGTAGTGGCTGGAGTCCATCACGGGATCAATTCTAAGGGTCCTTGTGCCAGTCACGAAACCGCACTTAAGTTACGGTTAGGAGTTTTTCGATTCTCGCCTAGTCTGACTATCGATCACTACATGTATTAAATAATCAATGCTTGAAACGACTGGAAAGTCGACACCTAGGGATATTTATATATTCTTAAATGTAGGAGACTCGACAATAATTGACCTGATAAATGACTTTACATGTAGCATTAGTAAATGTAGGTATAGGAAACTGCAGTATTATTACTTAAACATTTAAGCCGATAGTTTTATGGTAATGGCTACTTTTAATGTTATGCAGTTAGTGTCAACGCCCGGTTGCTTTATTAAATCAAAACAACAACCACTCTACAAATATTGAGTTTAAGTCAGTTACAACTTTACTTGAGTGCACGCACTAAGCTAATGTAAGGTACACATAACTAATTCCAGTTTAGCTGAGCTGAGGTGGTGCTGTGAACTCAACCATCGTTGTGGAAGAAGAGGAGTTGTGTTGTGGAGATCAGCTTCAGGCAGTGGCCCACAGAAGAACTGAAGAGGAAACATCTGACCACTTCGTCACCTAAACAGTGATAGTTAATACTCAATTATTTTATTAACATAACTAGTTAATAATAGAGGATAGTCTGATGGTTCAACAACTTGGTAACACCTCACCCGCGAATTACTAAGCACTCATTATCAGTAATCAGACACGGCGTAATAAGCTAGGTGGAGGATGTTACATGGCGACCGTGACAACTAAGAACAAAGTCACCGGAGAGGAAACAAGACAGCAATACTTCTTCAAAGATCTGGAAACTCAAAAGAAGAGTGAAAAAAGAAGCAACGGAGCGGCGAACAGAAATACAAATCAGCAAAGGCAGAAAACTTCAATCACAACAAGTGCAGACTGGATCCCCCGAATCGAATCCGAATGGAATGCCACTACGACATTAGAAACGATGACAAATAATAAAAGCAAAAGAGGAAGCGCAAAGAAGGCGATACCAAAAACTACTACCCCTATGACGACATGATCGTCATCCTACCCAAGAAGCTCGGAAGCCACACAAACCCCAGAGTCAACAAGACATGAATCTTCTTCCGAACCAGGAACCCCGGAAATAATGGAAATTTTAAGAAAGAACAATGAAACAGAGAAGCTACTTCGAGAGGAAATCAGTCTGTTAACGAAAAGAATAGAGGATATTGAGTTAGCAAGCGCAGAAACAATTAGGAATATCCAGATTGACATGGATACCAGACTAATCGAACAGAGTGAAGTGTTCCAAAGTGAAATCAAGTCACTGACAAAACAGCTAACAGAATCGAATAGCAGCTTCCTCAAACAAACCCAACTCTTGCAAGACAAAAATAAGATGTTAGAAAGGACAAATCAGCAGCTAATAGAGGATAATGATATACAAGCTGCGGAGATACTACAACTCAAAGGTCAAATAACTCGACTTGAGGCAAATAAAGACGAACAATCTGCACATGACTTGATGGAAATAGAAAAAAGGCGATTGGTTGAAGATAAGGACTTGAGACAGGAAGAAATAGCTCAACTAAAGGATAGGGTGAGGCTATTGCAGCTGAACAGAGACGAACCAGAAAAAATACAATTCCAATTTGTGAGCAGAAAAAAACGGGAGCTACGAACTTCACCAACCCATGACAACATATCGGAGGACTCATCGGAAGATGAGAATGAAATGGAGAAGAAAAAATTTGTTGAAGAAATCAAAGAAGCAATAACTGCGCAGTTATGGAAAGAGGAAGCAACAACAAGAAACATGAAACCGACATATAACAATTCGATATTAAACCAGGAGGTGGGAAACAACATGATCCCCTGCAAGGCTATGTTACCAAAATTCAACGGAAGAGTGGATGGCTATAATCCAACGTTCGGAGAATGGCTCCAGATGTTCGAGCTGACAATGGCAGAGAGAAAGGTGAGCCAACACTCAGCAGCGGCAAGATTTCCCTTATACCTGACAGGAGCGGCAGCGCAGCACTATCTGCTACTAGATCCTGAAACAAAAACGGATTATAAATTATTAATTGGTGATTTCATAGAGTACTACGGAAACAAAAGTTTTAAGAACCAATATCAGATAATCTTAAATGGAACGAAGATGAAAAAACAGACGATATCCGCAATTACATACAACAGGTCGAAAGACTAGTAACACTTAGCTCAAGGGAGAACCAATATTCGAAGTACGATCTCTTTTCGCACATTTGTAAGGGGATGCCCGATAACATAAGAGCACAGTTTGAAATCAAGTGCGACGTAGACGACAAACTGGAAAGAATGATTAGAAAAGCAGTGGATATACAAGCGACAATTGAAAACAACGCAAGGATAAACGAAAAAGCAGCCTGGCATAGAGAAGTGCCGAGCTGGAGGAACAACCTCAAGCCGAAAAATACGACGAAAACATACGAGGCTGACAAACAAGAGAAGACGATAAAAATAAAGACTAGAGACGGAAAAACGAAGAAGGTTTGTGAGAAAGACATCAAATGTTACAACTGCGGGAAAAAGGGGCACAGGAAAGATGAGTGCCACAAACAAATAAACATGATCGGAGAAGAACAGGGGTATTTCGAAGAAGAAGATCTGATAGAATCCGAAGGGGAAACAAACAAAGAACCCCAAACGGAAGAGGAATCGGAAAACTAAGTGGAGCGCCCACTCCTGAAAACCGCGCAGCAGTGATGATTATGGCGAATATGGATACAGTCAATACAATGACAATATCAGTTAACGGGATAAGGATAAAAGCAACCATCAATACGGGAGCGGCAACCTAGATAATTACAGACGACTGCGCAACTAAGTTAGGATTCCTAAGAGAAGACCTCACTAAGTGTAATAAGAGGCTTATCAATGCATCTGGCAAATATATCGACACTAAAGGAGTACTGGAAGCGGTGCAGTTAAGAGTGGCC
>CABFPE010001014.1:103455-114930 GCA_900660155.1 Hofstenia miamia | reverse complement strand
TAGTTACTTCCAAAGATATAAATGGAAAGTTAACAACAACGGACTTCTATATGTAGAAGGAAAAACCTCACACATAGCAATATTACAAGAGAGAATTGGTAGGGAAAATCCATGAAAATGTGCACATTGGAAAAATACAGATGGAAAAGACATTCAATACAAGGTTTATAACAATAGCCATACAGAGAACAGACATAATTAATAAATGTACGACCTGCCTGATAAACAACAAAAGCCACTTCCCAAGGCAGATAGCACCACTAAAAAAGATTATAGCAACAGTGCCAAATCAAATTGTACATGTGGATCTAGAACAATTATCACAGGATGATAGGGATATCAATATATTCTAGTCATTGTAGACAAGTTCATGAAGTATGTGAGAATGATTCCACTATATTCCACAACAGCTAAAATAGTAGATGAAAAAATCATGAAGGAATGGATACTAAAATTCAGACCAATGGAAACCATTATATCAGATAGGGAAGAACAATTCGAGAGTAAACTATTTGAAGAGATGGCAAAACTAATGGAAATTTTGAAAAAACAACTTCTTATCACTCACAAGCAAATGGGGCAGTCGAGATATTAAATAAGACAATGATTAACCTGATTAGAGTTTTAACATCAAGAGTCAGAGGAAGACACTGGAGGGAAGTCATCAAAATGGTAGAATATTTCTACAACACATTGGTGTATTCAACAACAGGAATGACACCATACAAAGCAATGTATGGAAGAGAGGCAGCAATGCCCATATCAATGAAGTATAATGTAACATCCTCCACCTGGCCTATTTGCGCCATGTATTATTGCTGATAATCATCACTCGGTAAATTGCGGGTGAGGAGTTACTAATTTAGTGAACCGTCAATCTTCTCCTCTTTGTTTTTTGTTAACTAGTTATGTTAATTGAATATTGACCATCACTGTATAGGTGACGGAGCCGGGTGACGTTTCCTCTTCAGTTCTTCCGTGGGCTACTGCCTGAAACCGATCTCCACAAGACAATTCCTCTCCTTCATAAACAATGATTGAATCCACTGCACCATCTCAGCTCAACTGGGACTAATTATGTGTACCCTACCTTAACTCAGTGTGTGCACTCAAGTCAAGTTGTAACTGACTTAAACTCAATTTTGTAAAGTGTTTGTTGTTTTGATTAAGTAAAGCATCCGGGCATTGATACTAACTGCATTTACATAGTATAAAAATAGCCATTACTGTAAAACTATCGGCTTAGTAATTTAACTAATAAGATTGCAGTTCCCTATACTTACATTTAATAATACTATATGTAAGGTCATTTATCAGGTCGATTATAGTTGAGTCTCCTACTATTAAGAATATATATATTCCAAAGTGTTGACTATCCAGTCATTTCAGGCATTAATTATTTCATACATGTATAGATCGATAGTCAGACTAGGCAAGAATCAAAAAAACTCCTACCCGTAACATAAGTGCGGTTTCGTGACTGGCACAACGACCCTTTGAATTGATCCTGTGATGGAATCCAGCCACTACTAGACACAACTCGCCTAGCTGTACATTTTTCTAAATAATCATACCAGATAAAGTAGAAATGAAAATTAAATAAACTCTGAAGAATTTATTGTTCATCAAAATTATGGTTGAATCAAAGCTATTTATAAAATTTCTACAAAAAGTACCTGCCGATTTTAAATATCAAATGATTTGTCTGCCAATATGGCTGTTCATACGTAAGCGTTAGTTCACTCAATTTAATTTGTCAATTGTTTCTTGATCGGCTAACAAGTTTTCTCATTTCGAACAATATTAAATCTTAGTTGCATTGTACAAAAATAACTAAAGATAATTAACTAAGTTCTTACAATTAATTTCAATTAATGATAATCATTCGACGTTATTCAGCTTTAGTTGCTTTTTTGGATGATGCTACAGTATGTCTTCCAATGAAAAGTGAATATGAGATTGTAATACAACATTTTCTTTGAAAGTAATCAGTTTGTGTATGGTAGTAAGATTAAACTCATTAACACAACATATAAACAGTACTGTGGAAGTAAGGGTCGTTAAGTTCCTCATTCATTGGATGTGGGTAATAAATTAGAGTATTATTAGCAGGGTATTTCTCAGCAAGAAGTAAGAACAGCATTGTTGAGTAACTGACAATGTGATGTGGAGTATTTAATTGTTTTCAAAATCAGTTTTAATTTTGGCAAATATATTATAATAAATGATGTATTGTGCTTTTTGTGGAGCAATAAAATAGGGATAGAATGTTTCAGAATCAATAGTTGTAATAAAAGATTTGTGTTTATCTAGGTATTCTTTAGAGCAGGAATTAGATCTCTCACTAGAAGATGATGAGAGGAATAACATGGGCACTGATGTTTCCAAGAATGCAGCAAAACCAATGGTTGTAAAACAGACCGTTCAGGTAATGTTGATAGACAAGTACTTTTGGTAGAGTAATCAGTGTCTGTTGTGTACCCCTCTATTGTTAAGCTAGCTGAATTGTACCAGGGATAGATGACTGAGGTTGAATGACTACTCAAATCAGCCCTGCTCTCCAATTAGTACCAACAAGAGGATGAGGGGCTCAATGTGTCAATGTGATTGTCAATTGATCACAGTTGGGTCACTTCTCCCAATATAGGATCATAGTTTTGACAGGAATCTGAGTTGTCTGCCTGGACAACCACTCTGGTAATTCACTGCCACTCAATGTTGTATAAATATTCCTTTTAATTGTTGTGATCACTAAGCAAATAGTTTAATGATTCACTTAGTGTAACATCCTCCACCTGGCCTATTTGCGCAGTGTATTATTGCTGATAATTATCACTCGGTAAATTGCGGGTGAGGAGTTACTAATTTAGTGAACCATCAATCTTCTCCTCTTTTTTGTTAACTAGTTACGTTAATTGAATATTGACTATCACTGTTTAGGTGACGGAGCCGGGTGACGTTTCCTCTTCTGTTCTTCCGTGGGCTACTGCCCAAAGCCGATCTCCACAAGACAATTCCTCTCCTTCATGAACAATGATTGAATCCACTGCACCACCTCAGCTCAACTGGGACTAATTATGTGTACCTTACCTTAACTCAGTGTGTGCACTCAAGTCAAGTTGTAACTGACTTAAACTCAATTTTGTAAAGTGTTTGTTGTTTTGATTAAGTAAAGCAACCGGGCATTGACACTAACTGCATTTACATAATATTAAAATAGCTATTACCATAAAACTATCAGCTTAGTAATGTAAATAATAAGATTGCAGTTCCCTATACTTACATTTAATAACACTACATGTAAGGTCATTTATCAGGTCGATTATAGTCAAGTCTCCTACTATTAAGAATATATATTCCTAAATGTTGACTATCCAGTCGTTTCAAGCATTAATTATTTCATACATAGATTGATAGTCAGACTAGGCAAGAATCAAAAAACTCCTAACTGTAACATAAGTGCGGTTTCGTGACTGGCACAAGGACCCTTCGAATTGATCCCTTGATGGAATCCAGCCACTACTCGACACAACTTGCCTAGCTGCACATTTTATTAAATAATCAAACCAGATAAGAGTAGAATGAAAATAAAATAAACTCAGAAGAATTTATTGTTCATCAAATTTCTGGTTAGTTCAAAGCTATTTATAAAAATTTTCCAAAAGTACCTGCTGATTTTGAATTTTAAATAATTCGTCTGCCAATATGGCTGTTCCTTCGTAAGCGTAATTTCGCTCAATGTAATTTGTCAAATGTTACTTGATCAGCTAACAAGTTTTTCTTAATTTGAACAATATTGAGGCTTAGTTGCATCTTACAAAATAACTAAGATAATTAACTAAATTTTACAATCAATTCTAATTATTATTAATCATTCGACGTTATTCTTTGCTTGCAGCTTAGTTGCTTTGGATGATGCTATAAATAGACTGATAATGAGACTGAACATGTATTCCTAATCAAATGTAAGTTAGGAAGCTTCAAGTAGTTATCTATTTAATTATTTAAATTATTTAAAGCCAGTATTTTTTCATAATGGCTAAATAAATATTTATTAAGCAGTTAGTGGCATCTCCGGGTTGCAAGAACAAATTACACAATACAAATTGAGTTTAAGTTAGTTACATCTTGCACTGAGGGTTGAGGGTGTTAAATGCTGCATTAATTTATTCTGTGACATCAATATGACATTTTTTGCTATTATTCTTAAAGTGCAGTAATTCAAACATATAATTATTTGTCCCCTTGATTTAGATTAACATGTGATTGCTCTATAATTTTGTGAGGGAACTTGAGCTGCAAGTTTTGTAAATACTTAACAGGTAATAATTCACAGATTGTTATAAATATCTGAGAGACTTGTAGTGAACACACAATAGATTTAGTCTCACTTCAATCATGTTTGCTTTTCTAAATCCTTTATTACTCTAACCCTTTTTAGATCTTTGATGGATTATTTTGTAATAATAATTGCTTAAGTTCCAGCAACAATTTGGGGTTACTCTGCTGTGTTTAAGGTGACAACACACTCTCTTCCAGTTGGCAGCCCAAATTGTGGTACCACATTAAGCTATGGCTATGGTTAGGTATAGGAGAATAACAAATTTATTTAATTGTTTCCATTCATACATGCACATAATAAGTTACACTGTGATGATAATATCCCACTGGTGTACATGAATGCATGGCAATTACATGTGATTTAATTATTTATTTACATAGGCTGAGAAAATAAAAACAATTGATATCTGGTTTATTTGAGCTAGAAATTAACAACTATAGACACACAATTAGCACCTTGATGAGCTTGGATCTATTTGTGGATACCACTTTGGCATGATGCCATGCAAATTGGTTGCTGTTGAAGGAGAGTCCTCAGTGGAATATTTTCTGTTTTTTTATAGAAATGGCAAACTACCAATGTTCTGTTTTTCTGTTAGAATGTGGCTCACACTCTACAATGGTAGCCTTTGCTTATCAATTGAATTCCCTAGTACCACTGGAGTAGTCTGAGCTCCCCCATGATTCTACACTAACATGTATTCTTGCACATCACTCTGTCATTGCATTCATGTTTGTGCTGGCATAGTTTTTACAGGTCTTTTGTCTATTTCATCCTCATTTAGATTACTCTCTTCATCTACATTCTTCATTCTCATCTGCCCTGCCTTCTACTTTCTCCCCCATTCCCACCAATCTTTATCCTGGAGAGTTTCTTCCACCCTTTGCTCCCTCCACTACACCCTTCACTGGCAGTAAGTGTTTTTCTTTCTGATATTTACTTAACTTTTTTATTTTATTTATTTAATATTTCCCTTTGTTTATAAGTTTTGTAATGACTACCTTTGCTTGTGCTGTAAACCTGTATTGTTCCTGTCAGAATTAAGTTACTAGTAACATTATTACCACACCAGAAACATAAATAACCTAACTTTTAATTGTCAAAGGCCTTTTTATCTGACAAAGACCTACATTTTGATTGCCCCACCCACTGATCTTCCCACAGTGCAAGAAAAAGCCCTATTTTTTCAAAGCTTATAACAATTTAGCAACACCAATTTTTGGAATCCTTAAGGCCAACATTGAGAGACAACCCATGGAACTTGTTCAAGCTAGTTAAGTATCCAAAGGTAATTGCCAGTCTTGAAGGAGAAGAGGAACTTGCTGACCTAATGATGTCATAAGTAGAACTTCATGGTAAATCTCTTTTACCAACTGAGTTTATGAAAAGCATATGCCATTTGTGGCTCAAGAACAGTTCCCAAAGTTGTTCAGGATAAGGATGTTAAATTTCCCTTGAAAGTGGAGCACTGATGATCAATTTGCCCCAAACCTAGTTACCAATGCAGGTAATATCTGTGCAACCTCAACTCCAGAAGCTGGCCTTAATGCAAAATTAAGAAACTTATAAAAATGCATAAACCTAATATAATTTTACTGCAAATAACTAAGTTATTTAGACTATCACAAATGATGGAAATCTACTTAAACAAAAAAAATTCAGATATTTTTGTACCAGGAAATTGACAATTCACAAAGGCAGACTCTTTTCTATTATAACTAATGGGAATTTACCTGTACAATTAATGCAAGGTTCTTCAACTTGCCAATCTATATTAGTAAGTAAAAATTTATTACTAGTCATTTACTATTTAGGTAAAGAAGACTATAAAATACAATAAATTTCATATCAAACCAATTAAAAACCATTAAACCCAAATACATTATGTGCACAGGTGATTCAAATTGTTTCTCTAGTGATAAGGTTGCAAAAATTCAAGTGCAAAGCTAATATAACTATTAATAGATAGTTTTTTATATAATAATTTATTAAAAATGTATAATCTTTTTGATTGTACTTTTTATGTAGGCAATAAGGGTCATACTTTCTTTTTTAAGAACTTCCTTCTTCTTATTGAAATTTCAACATTGTTATTTCTCTGACTCACTTGACATCCAAGCATCTAATGTAGTAAATTTGAACTTATCAGATCATAAACCATTATAGTCTTGTGTCAGTTATAAAAAAACCAGTCAACCTGGGATATGGTGAATAAATTCAAGTTCTCCTGAGGGTATAGAAAATAACATAGCTGAAATCATTCATTAAGCATTGATAGGTTCAAGTTTAGAAAATATCCAAAACAAATGGATCTTAATGAAAGTTAAGGTAAAAAGTTGAATTTACAAACAGGAGAGGCTATTGAGCAGAAATCACATTTTCAAAATCTCTAGTATTGAGAAACAGTTGCAATCTTTAAACCCTGATATGCAGGAGTACCATACTATAAAGCTCTGCTATGAAAAAGAACTGATCAACATGCAACATAAACAAGCACAATATCAATTTGAATATTTTAAAAATAAAGAGTTTAGAAATAGGGAAAGGTAGCATAAAAGAGATTAAAAACTTAGTGATAAAAGGCATAGAGAAAACCAATATTGTGAAAGTTAAGACCAAAGAAAATGTCTTGAGTGATGACACTCAAGTAGTTATTGACACCTTTAAAAATTTTTATAGTAAACTATATCAACCATCTACAGGAAAAGAAGCAGATATACTATTAGATTACCCCAAAATAAATGATGATGAAAAAGAAGTACTAGCAGAGGAGATCACATTAGATGAAAGCATGTATGCACTTGACAATTTAAGAAATATTTCAGGCATAGATGGTCTCAATTTTTCCTTTTATAAAACTTTTAAGTAATTTTTTTGCCTTATTTTAAAGACATAATTGAACCAATTCTGGAAAAGTGTAGTGTATCATCAAGTATATCTAATGCCATCTTTAAATTAATACCTAAGAAGGAAAAAGACCTTGAAATGCTAAAATCATTTAGTTCAATATTGTTTTTGAAATTTGACATCAAAATCTTGTCACCTATTTTGAACAATTGCAGGCCTATGATAGCCCAGAAATACATATATGCCACTCAAACAGGGTTTATTAAAAATTGTACAAACAGTCTGAATATATCAAAATTGCAATTTTTATTGAATAATTCCAGGAAGAAGTCAAGCAATCTAGGTAAATTAAACATAGATTTCAGCAAAGCCTATGACTGAGTAAATATCAATTATCTATTTAAAGTGCTTGACAAAATGGGACTCCTATTAAATATAACAAAATTAGTAAAAGCCCTATACAGAAATAATACCTAATATATATATTAATAAATGAGTATTTATCTCCTGGAATTGCAATTAAATGAGGAGTAAGAAAACAGTTGATTTTTAGCTGCATATAACTGTGATTCAAAATCTACAGGTCTTAGAGTATCTAAAAATTTTAAGCTTTAGTTAAAAACCAAATACCCATTAAGTGTGGGCATGAATTTCAGATTTCTAAAATTTACTCTGCATTGACAGAAACACTTAATGTTATATGGAAGGTGAAATTCATTATTGTATCATGTAATAGTACTAGCAGCATATTAATCTACTAGAAACTATCATATCATACATTCAATACTTGTTTCAGTTTAAAAAAATCATAAAGAGCTTGCACAGATTGGTACATTTTTTCAGTCTATAAAATCTGAAATCTTCTAATTTCTCTCAAAATGGACAATTGCAGTAACGTTTTGGGGGGAAGTGTCCATTAATAATTTTGAAACATTTGAGATTAATTTGGAAAACTTGAGATTTGCATGAATGAAAAATTATGCCAACCATTTGCACAAATTTTAATTGAAATGTTTAGCTAATTGATAATTTCAGGGTTTTGAAGTATTTTGAATGTTAAGAACTTGAACTGAAATAAGCTCACAAAACACACTTGAAAAAACTTGGAAGAAAAATTATTTAAAGTCAAACTTTGACTTGATTGAAAATGCACTTGAAAATACCTTAAAAATTTAGTTCTTTTTTAAATTTCAATTTCTTCATCAATTGGAATTATTGTAAAATAAATATTCTTTTACCATAGAAAACTTGGAATTAGAAAAAACTTGAGCAACTCAGAATTTAATGTACCCATCCTATATTACAATTGCAAGTATAAATTTCATAATAAGATCAAGAGTCAGTTCTGAGATAAATATTGGATTGTTACATTTTCCCAATGCCAACAATGATGTTTTTAAACCTGACAACCACTTTCTTAAAATCAACAATGCAAATTCAAACTTCCTGAATTTGTTTACAGTAAGTATGAATTAAGCACAAAAATGAACAGCCTCTAGAGGGAAACAAGCATAAATTTGTATACTCACATCAAATTTATTATGAAAATTTCTTTCATGAGATTAAGTAAAATATTTAAAAACTCAGGCAAGATTTCTACTAAAAAACATTAAATTGATAAAATTTGTATGTCTGATCCACAATGTTCAATGTCAATCCCTTGAAATTCAATCCCAATCTCAATCTGGTGAAAATTATTTAATACTCTTTTGTCATCTACATTGGAATGATGTAATATTTTTCATTCAAAGCATCAATTAATTAATCACTGTTTGTTTTAAAAAAAAATAGTGCAAAGAAATTCACCATGAAATCTTTTTGCAGAATAAGATTGGACATTGCCATCTATGTTATTTGAGATTATAATCAAAATATTCTATTGTGATATTTTTGAATAATCTTAAATATTCAAAATGGTGGCCTTTGGAATGCCATAAAATTTGGGAAAATCGGATTTCTATCTCAATTTATCAATTGTGGCTTAAGGTCATCCCAAGTACCAGTATTTATTGGCAAATGTATCTCAGTAATCATTGAAAATATATCAATATATTCAAAATGCATGGTAAACATTGATATAATGTATTATTTTAATGTTGGATATTCAATTGAAGTTATTCATAACAATACCTTTTTATTCATACTGATACACATGCTCTATGAGAACATTTCTTATTTATCAATTAATCATTTACTGTATGTACACATTTATGAATTTTAAGTAATTATATTTATTGATTCTTGAATTTAGCTATACACAGAGAGTGTTAATATTTCATACCATATTCTCTCTTCAACTTCACATGAACATTAAATGTAATTGCACTATTATTATTACATAAGAAAACTGGTTCCTTTACTTGTAAAGACTGTTATGAAGTTGTGTTCCTCATATGTTTCAAGAAGGCAGAATAAATGAGGCAAATTACACCCAATCAATGAAATATAATTGAAAAGCCTATTGTAAGGGGTTATGATTTGGAGGACAAAAGATTGTAATTTTCATTGTGTGGTACTTGTCATAGTATAATAATGCAATTCTTGAAAGAACACTTTGCCACTACCATCAATACTTTTTACTATTCTTCACTTAGACCTCATACTCCAGTCACATGTTCAAATACATGTTGTCAGTGTACTATTTGTAAAATTTGCAAGCTATTTTAGCCAAGCAGAAAAAAAGTTGACATTGTTGCCATTCAAATTAAGTGGTAAGTAATGAGATTCCCAAAGTAATGAAAGTATGTTTGATTTGCTTAACTCAAGTTCACAGAGGTAAGTCACATCCCTTGCAAACTAACACTCACATAGAAAATTTTTTAAGCTTCACATCAACTTACCTTAACTCTTTCGCTACCGCGCGCCATGTTTCATGCCAAGCTGTGCATTCAATTTGGACCAGGCACCGTGTTTCACGACATAACAAAGTTGCGTTCATTTGACTTAAAATAATGTATTAACTCTGGCAAATATAAAAGTGGCCATCCGGAAATAACAAAAACGAAAGTTACTTTCTTTGTTTAGACCGTTTGCATTCATTTAAAAAAACTCCCAGTAGTGAAAGAGTTAATGTACGGTAAGTGGAAAAGTTACTTCTTCTCTTATGAAAGATCTTACCAGTTAAAAGCAGTCAGATACCATTTTGATTAGCACCACCAATGCAAAACATTAATCTATTGCTTCAAAAATATCTGCAGAATAAATGTCCTCAATGCAAGTTCATCTGAATTCATCAACCAGTTCAACTCTTAAACTTGAGAACTGTTTTACCCAATCTCAACAAATCCTTCTCTTGATTACTATTTCACAGTTGAAACATTGGAGTTCTTAGCAACATGGAAACTAGGTAATAATTTTCATTTCTTTCCCAGTCCATTAGTTTATGCACAGGATCTTGATGGCTTGATTTCCTATATTGTAGATTCCAAAAATTATGATGCTTCAGATTTACTATGTAAATTATGTATTTATTGTGGATGTGGACTTCTAAACCTGTGTTTGAGCATTAGAAAGAGTAGACCACAACCAAAATTCACAAGCTTCTTACTCTGATGGAATTTCAGCTAATACTATAAAAGACATTGGAGTTAAAAAGATTCTCATACTCACAATGACACTGATATGCCTGAAAATTATGTCAAAATTCTGAAAATGTGTCACAAAGTTCAATTGATAGGAGACACTTCTCACCTGTTTATCACCAAAAAAGTTATTTCAGCTGACTTAAAAGTTGCAAACATTCTTTTAGGTCTTATGCATCAAAGCAGTACCCATTCATGAATGTGGGATGATGTACGCAAAGATGCATTAGATGAGAAAGGAGAACTCCAAACTTTAGGGAAAGGAAAGATTTGATTGCATGAATACTTATTACCTATATTGATGACGTCATTAACTACTAAGAACATTTTTTTGTAGAAATTAGGACCAGATTTGATTTGTATGTTTATTTTCATGGTTATTTTAGCAAATTAGTATTTTCTGTCTTTAGATAGTTATTGGCGGTTCTAAGTTAATCATTTTTTTCTAAAAGTACCAAACGAACTATTGAAAGTTTGAGATTTTGACTTAGTGATAAAATTTACTCCCATCTCTTTGACAGCAAATTTCGGTTGGTACTTTTTTTCATTCTATAAAAACTCAAATCTTCCAAACTTCTCTTAAAATTGACAATTGCAGTAAATTTTATAAGAGAAATGCGTCCATTTAATAATAATCTTGGTAGGATTTGAGATAAATTTGGAAAATTTGAGTTTTTCAAGAATGAAAAAAAGTACCAACCGCAA
>CABFPE010001014.1:80072-95944 GCA_900660155.1 Hofstenia miamia | reverse complement strand
ATTTTGATGAACAATAAATTCTTCGGAGTTTATTTAATTTTCATTTCTACTTTATCTGGTTTGATTATTTAGTAAAATGTACAGCTAGGCGAGTTGTGTCTAGTAGTGGCTGGAGTCCATCACGGGATCGATTCTCAGGGTCCTTGTGCCAGTCACGAAACCGCACTTAAGTTACGGTTAGGAGTTTTTCGATTCTCGCCTAGTCTGACTATCGATCACTACATGTATTAAATAATCAATGCTTGAAACGACTGGAAGGTCGACACCTAGGGATATTTACATATTATTAAATGTAGGAGACTTGACAATAATTGACCTGATAAATGACTTTGCATGTAGTACTAATAAATGTAGGTATAGGAAACTGCAGTATTGTTATTTAAATAATTTAGCCAATAGTTTTTATGATAATGGCTAACTTTATTATTATTATGCAGTTAGTGTCAACGCCCGGTTGCTTTATTAAATCAAAACAACAAACACTCTACAAATATTGAGTTTAAGTCAGTTACAACTTTACTTGAGTGCACGCACTAAGCTAACGTAAGGTACACATAACTAATCCCAGTTGAGCTGAGGTGGTGCTGTGGACTCAACCATCGTTGTGGGAGAAGAGGAGCTGTGTTGTGGAGATCGGCTTCAGGCAGTGGCCCACAGAAGAACTGAAGAGGAAACATCTGACCACTTCGTCACCTAAACAGTGATAGTTAATACTTTATTTGATTAACATAGCTAGTTAATAATAGAGGATAGTTTGATGGTTCAACAATTTGGTAACACCACACCCGCGAATTACTAAGCACTCATTATCAGTAATAAGTGTCAACTCGGATTCGTGGTTAATCTAAGAACAGTAATAGCTTTTTCTAAATAACACCCTCATGTTGAGTTGGCATGATTCTACAATAGTTTTATAATACATCTGTAAACTCACAACAACAGGGATAACGCCATTCAAAGCCATGTTTGGAAGAGAGGCAGTGACGCAAGTATCAATGCAATATTTTGCCTATAGTGAGAAGATGGACAACCAATACATGAATAAACTAAGAAATCAAATAACAGCAATACATGAGACAATGTGCCACAACAAAAAAAATCTGCCATGAGACAACAATGGAATTACAATAAAACAATCTATGGTCATGCACATAAAATAGGCAACACAGTCTATGCATTTAAACTGATGAAATAATAGACACAAAACAGGTCTGGAAACTAAAAATGATTTGGTCAGTTCCATACAAAGTAACGCAAACATTACCAAATAATGAGTACATGTTAAATAATGGGAGATTATTGCATTTCCAGAACCTAAAATGAGCAATTGCAGATGTCAAGGAATTGATATTAGACAAAACTGCTGAGTTCAAAATAAATAATATTAATGGAAACGAGATTGTATATGACATGAGTGAATTGGATAGTTTGCTGGAAGAAGGCTTTGATGAGGAATTTGAAGCAAACATTGGCAACAAAAATTTACAAAGAAGAGAGCTGCCAAGGCATACAGGAAGAGATAAATATTTATATCACCCAAAAGTATGGGATTTAAATTTACTTTCTCAATTTAGGCAAATAGAACAAGATTCAACAATTGCTGAGGAAGAGAGTGTGCCAAAATCAGAGAACTGAGGAGATGACAATGTCAAGCCCATGAAGGAGAATAACAAGAAGATCTCAAACCAGACATCAGAAGGAAGACAGAAGGGATGACAAAAAACCAATGAATAATGAAAGGCACAGAGTGAGAAGGCGTCTGAGTAGTCCCCAAGGCCAATTCAAGGGCAGGGAGACAAAAAGACATAACGTGTCTTCCACTGGAGATCTGCACCACCAATTCAAGGGCAAGCAGAAAACCAGTGAAAATCCCAGAGATCTGCACTGCTGATTTGAGGGCATGCAGAGAACTGGCAAAATGCAGTTCAACTTTCCCTCCAGTCCACCTTGCTGATTCGAGGGCAGTGTGACAATTTGAATTTCAGGGGAAGGTGAAAGTTGACCAAGAACCATTCAAATATGAAAGAGATTCAAGGCTGACATATCTATGGAACCTAAACCTGGTCAATTGTGAAAGCATCAATTGTGAGCCAACTTGAGGGCGAATCAGTCGAGACCATCAGCATGGACTCACTGGAATGTGAGCTGAGCACCAGCAGCCCATTAAGGATCACAAAGCTACATGCCCCCTCTGAAACACATCAGCAAGAACAGTACACTCAAAAGAAAGAGAGAAAAGAATGTCAAAGATAGTGTAGCATCATCCAAATAAAATTAGAAATAAGCTGCAAACAAGAAGAGACTAAGATCGAAAAGAAGTTGATTAAAATTATTGTAATTAAATCAATTGCTATTATTTCAGATTAATTTGTAAAATGTAACTAAGAAAATAACATGTGTCAAAAAAGAGATATTTGTGTCTGTCAATAAAAATACTTTTGACTAAATGATGCTTACATTATTTTTAGTCGCCATCTTGGCAGAAAGTTTAAATTTGAATCAACAGATACTTCTTTTGGAAATACTATAAATAGATTAAAACCCTGTAAGAAGTTTGATAAAGAATTTTACTTAGAGTTCTTATTTTTCATCTTATTATTTGATTATTTAATATGATGTCAAGCTAATCAAGCAGTGTTTAGTAATGGTCTGGATACATCACAGGGAACGATTCTAGGGTCTCTGTGCCAGATCACAAAAGTGCACATAGGTTAGGTGTAGGGGTTTTCTCTTGATTAGCTGACTAGCATTTCATTTCTACATGTATTAAATAATTAATTGTCAGCAAACAGTCAGATTACCAAAACCTAGGAGTTATATTAATACTATTTTAAATCCAAATTGATGACCCATTAATGACCAATAAAGTGTTCATACATGTAGTAAATTATAAATGTAGGTTAGGAAGTTGTTTGAACAGAATGTATTTAAATAAGCCAATATATTTTGGTAATGGCTACATGTAATGTTTAAAAAACAAATAGTAACAATTTAGGTTGCAAATCAATATAATACTTTCACACAATAGAGTTTAAGTCAAGTTGTGTTGTGTCTTGAGTAAGCACTGAGCTAAAGTAGAATACACATAAGATATATTGATTCAGCTGAGAAGTGGCACTTAAGCATCAGATGGAATGGTGAAACTGGATATGGAGATCCACTTTGGGCAGATGCCCACCAGGAGATCATTATGGAGATTACCACATGGCTTCATCACCTAAAAAGTGAGCAGTTAATTCTAGGTTACATAAGTTAACAGAAGAAACTAGTCAAGCAGTAACAACAAGTAAATCCTTACCTGCTATAACACAGCTAATGTTATAAAGTAACAGTAGATAAACAGTGATATTGCCTGGTAGAGAATATTACAATAGATGGGGAAACACTGCACCCCTATTTCATGGGAAAAATAAAAATGAGAAACAATGCATACCAAAAGTTATCACCAGAGACAAAAAGCCATATAAGAATAAAACAGAGGGCAGAAATTACCCATCATGCTAGATGCACAGAAAAGACCAATGGTCAACACAATAAAAAGCTATCAAAGAGAATTAGATGAAACAGTGGAAGGACCATACATGTGCAACACAGCCCAAGGGATCATGGCATACATTGAACAAATTGCAAGAATACCAGAGATTAATATTGACAAGGATAACTTAACAATCATCCACATCCTGAAAGAAAAGGAATATAATATAAACTTGGAAAAACAGTTAGATCAAATGTTGAGGATGGTTAGAGTCCAAGGAATAAGCGTGTTAATCATTGGAAGAACTATGCTTGAAGAACTACCACTGTTCATGGGCAAACTACAAATGAAATAGAGAACATGTTTCTATAGGAGAAAATAGTGACTGAGACAAAAACAGTGTAACTTCAGACTGATGGTGGATCCTTGCATAGCCATAGAGTTCTACAAACAAATAAAAATAATAGAGATGACAACCAATGCAGAGGGTGTGGAGAAAGCAAACATGCTGTTCACTAAATGAAGCCTCAAACAATGGCAGGAACATTTACAACAGATTCAGAAAATATAGAGGAACATGAAACTACAAAAGAAATTGGAGGAGAGTTGGCCAGAAATAAAAATCAAGGCACTATCATGGAAGTTTCATAAATTGATAGAACTGGCACTCACAGAGGTGAACAAAGCCTATGAGCTAAACATTAAGAAGGATTTCAAACAGTTAATATTTGAAAAGAAGAATGCACCAGAAATCTGATGTAAAACAACAGCATGGATACTAGCAATATTTACAACTGAAGACGCAGACTTAAAAGAGCACATAAAGAGAATACAAGAAATATGGAATGAGATGAAGCTACAGAAGAAAACAAAAGAGGAATGGCTAGAAATACATATTGAAGCTCTGTTAAAAAAATACCATAAAACAGTTGAAGTAGCACTCATGGAAATAAACTGAGTGTACAAGCTGAACTCAATAAAAGACTTCAAAAAATGCTATTCAAAGAAGTCAGGTTCAGAACATCAGCATGGCTATTGGCAATATTCACGACACAAGAACATGGATTAAAGCTACCAATTTGAAGAACAGGGGTACACAGATTAACAAAGGTGAAAAAGTATGAAATAGCATTGTCACCAATAAGCACACAAACAAAGAATTTGTTACTGAAGGCACATGTTGAAAAGTTGATATCCCCTGACAAGATTAAAAAGCACATGCAAGAAATTGAAAAATTCATCAGTAGGATAATAGTCAACAAAAGCCCAATGGGAAGAATGTCAACAGTAGACATAACAGGGATTGTGCCACAAGAACAAATAATATTCAACAAACCCATGAGTAAGTATATGTGGGGTGCTACATCTGAAACACGGTAAGACATGTGGAAACAGAACTTTGACTAACAACTATAAAATCATAAAAAGAAAAATTGTAGACACCAAAACAATTGCAGAAATGATGAAGAAAAGAAACATACAAATAATACTAGAACAGGACATGAGAAGATATGAAAAAGAAAGTCGTCACTGCATGTTTGTGAAAATCATAAAGAGTGCAGAGATGATGAGAAGGGGAGGCATAACAGAACCTGTCTAAGTCTGTGAAATGACAACCAAGACACATAAAGAGATTCTGGAGGAGGAAGAACTACTGATGTCAATGCAATTAATACCATCCCTGAAAACACAACAATAGATTGACAAAATAAACATAGAGAAAGGGGGAACCTCCACATGAGAGCACATGATGGAATGGATTGATACAGACAATGAAAGGTTCCTAGTCGAGATAAAGATAACCAAAGAAAAGGAGGAGATTTGCTCCAGAAATTATCAACATGTGAAAGATGAACAAACAGTTGCGTCAATAAAATTGATGTTTATGGAGGCATTCACGAAAACAGAATTAGAAGAAATGTTAAGACCATGTAACCAGCTAGCAGTAAACGTGGAATGCATCACATCAAAACTAGAAGTAACCGAGAAAATTCTGGTAAAAATGGTCAGAAGAGGCTTGATGCAGATCTTTTGTAAGATGTTGAAAGACAGCAAGATAAACTACCCCGCCATGATTGGACTGGCAACAGCGCCAACAATGTCAGATGACTACAAAAAGATAGAATGACAAATTAAAACAAAAATCCTCATCTGTACCCCGCCACAGACAGTCTTGATCCTGATGGTACTCCCAAGATGGAGAATACCTCAAAAATGTAAAAATCGCAAAAACTTTTCTACATGAATACAAGACTTGTGTCAATCCAAAAGACTGAGCAAAGGCAATAGTTAAAAGAGATGATTATAAAAAGACAAAAGAGATATTGCTCAATAATGATAATAAAGAGAGTGTCTATGTTGAAGGAGTGATAACTCCATATCAGCTATACATGCAAGGGAAACCAAAAAATGAGCAACTAAAAGAACTACTTGATGAGATAGACAAACAAACAATAAAGGCAATAATACTATTTTCGGGAGTAAACAACATATTCTCATTGGATTTGTGGGATAAAAAATACCAATTCTATGATGTCACAAAATGTGTAGAGATAGTAAAAATGATGAGACTAAACAAAACCACCCAACAATGATAATGAAAGAAGAAGTCAAGGAGAACATAAGCTTCTTCTACAAAGATGTGGCAAATACAAGAAGCCTCGGGAAAGTGTTCACCTTTTTCTACCCAAACACAACAATATGTGAAGAAATGGCGCAAACAAGTAGAGTGGACATGCAAATGATGCTAATGATACAATAAAGATCATACATCTATTTAGGAAATTTTACGAGATTTTCTCTGCCAAAATAAACAAACTGAGAGAAATTACAGCAATCTCAGAAAACATTGAAGAGGCAAAATTCCTACACTATCACAGTACTGTAACAACAGAAAGAGAGGCAGTACTCAAGGTGACCAATCAACCTGAATTCGCAACTATGTGTTGGAGTGACACCCAACCTGAAATGATAAATAAAAAAGCTGATGAAAAGGTCAACAGAGAGCAAGACATACTAAAAATAATGCAAGCTGAGGAGGGCATATAGCATAATCCAAAGAATAATGCTGCTAAGAAGAGAAGATCAGATGATTAGTCAGTATTAAGATCAAATTCTGATTTATTGATTAAAAACAGTTTAAGTTTAATTATCATCATTATCTTTGTAAATGAAATTAAGAAACAAAAAGGCAAATTAGTACTTGTCACTGAATAATTTGACTAAATTAAGGGGGCAAAATCACATCCATTATTTTTAGCCATTTTGGCAGATGAATTAAATTCAAATATCAAATGACAGGTACTTTTTGAATTATAGTATAAATGGAGTGGAATTCAATTTGGAAAACTTAAAGTAAATTCTTCAGAAATCTTATTCTTAGATTTAATCTGGTTTGCTTACTACTAATAAGTGTCAAGCCAAATGGTAAATGCAGTAGTAGTTGCTTGGGCACACATTGGGAGCAATTCGAGGGTCCTTGATCCAAGCCATGAACCTGCATTTAGGTTAAGTGTACAAATAGGAGTTTTTGTCTGTTTAGCTGACTATTGATTCATTTGTTTGCAGGTATTAAATAATTGATATTAGAGATAAGGCTAGATAGCCTACCATAGTTTATACATATATTACATTGACAAATTAGGTAACCTATAAATAGACTGATAAATAGACAGAGCATGTACTGTTATCTAAATGTAAGGTAGGAAGCTGCAAATTATTATTTACTTTATTTAATTATATTAATTAAGGCCAGTAGTTTTTGGTAATGGCTGAAGTAATATTTATTAAGCAGCTAGTGACATTGCCAGGTTGGGAAGTATCATGATTACACATTACAAATTGAGTCTAAGTCAGTTACAAACAGCATTGAGAACTGCACTGAGTTAGGATAGGTAACACTTAAGTACTTTGATGAGCTGAGACTTGGAACCACTTGATCAACAATGGAGTGGATTGATTCAGAGATTGGAGTCAGCCAGAGGCCATAGCCAGATCATGGAGAAGAACTATGATGGTGGTATACCTAAACAGTATCAAGTTACTTTAAGTTAAGTAAAGGTTAACAATAATGTATCTCATGTTGGAGGAAACAGTTAACATCAGTACATCCCTACCTGCACTTAACAAGGAACAATAATTTAAAAGAATAATTTACTCACTGTTAAAGCTTGGTAGTGGATGCTACAATGTAAGGATTATAACAAGCTAAACCAGTCTGGTTGCACACTTTTTTTATTTATTACTACAATGTTTGATAACAAGAGCAAACAATGCTCTAAACAAATTAAGAACACATTACACACTGAGAGAATCACACCACTCCATGTGTCTATTGAGTCATGATTTGATCACTCATCTCTAGTTGCATGGAGCTGCTCTTGGCTTTGGCCCTATGAACATCTGAGAATCTTAAGAAGAATTAATTAGTTCAAGTTAATAACAGTTACTGAGTATAACTAAATAAATTTGATCATTTTACAGTGGAATCATGCATGCAAATCCAAGACTATGTCATAAGCAGTGGTACTGCCTTGCCTTCCTGAATGTCTAGAGCCTGGTACAGATTATACAATTGGAAAAAAATACTGCATTATAAAGAAATTACACAAATTAATACTAAATATATTAGAATACATATTATTTATTTTTAGTTAATATTCAAGCTTTTGACATTAGTCTTTTACAGTCATTGAACTTTCCTTGACATTCAATATTAATCTCTACTAGTCATAATAAGGAATTAGTTCCAATGTTTAGCTAAATATCAGAGCTTTGAAATTTTTAATTTTCATCATATCACAATGCAAAGCAATTTGAATCTCAATAAATTGCATTTCTGTATCACATCAGTTTCCAAAAAACATTGGAAACTCACATTCAAAAAAATTTCATAAAAATATATTTATACAATTTGAATGAAAAATATACAAGTAATTTAATAGAATACTATGTATTTTGAATTGAATCATTTGTTAATGGAATGTCTAGAAAAATTTGAAGCATAGTAATTTCAAATCCATTATGAATATAACTGGCAACAATTGGAAATTCTGAGCATCCATTACTAATTAAGCACAGTGAAAACTTATCTGTTCTGAGTGAATTTTTGTGGACCACATCTTCTCTATACATGGTCTTAATTTTGCAAAATGCATCACGGTTCACAATTGAAATGATGCATTCATCACATATCACTGCAATTCCATTTTTTAACCTGTGTGCATTTGATCTGTACAAAATCTGATCTGTGGAAAAGGAGTAAATAACTATGCAATTTTTTCCTCCAATTGCAATTCTGTCCAAGTTTTCTGTAACAGATATGTACATAACTTGAAAATTCATGCATATTTCTTTTGTCTCAATAATGTCAGTAGATCTATATTTGCACAATTGAGAACTACTAAAGTAAATAAACAATGTGCGACATGGACTTGAACAAATTCTCTCTGCATTTCCATATATTGAATTTGGAAATATAAAGTCTTCAAATTGCTCTAAATTTTTTGAAACCTCCTTCAAATTTCCTGATTTGGTCACAAGTAAAATATTACCAGTATTTAAAATGGCAGAGATGCTGCCATGGGAAAATCTGAGATTAGTTAAGTTCAAATGCTTAACCTTTTCTGACAATTTAAATCTGCTAATCAAGCTTTGATTCTCAAGTCCTTCACCTATAACATATAAGAGTTTATCATCCTGATTATATGCCAAATCAAAAACTTTTCTAAACTCAAAAAAAAATTGTATTGGTTCTTCATGAAAGCCAAGAAGATTAAGAAAATCTTTAAGCCATCTTTTATTGATTGGTTTGCATCGGCAGTTTGCACATTCTAGACATTTCTTTGTAATAATATATCTTTCCACACAGGATTTATGAAATTTGTGACCACATTCCAATACATATTCCTGTTCAATTTCATCAAGGCAGATTGTGCAAACAATACCTAAGAAAAAATAGATATAACACTGCAGATATTCTTTAACTATTAAAGAAAGTTCTTTATTAAAAAATGTTTATTTATTTAAAGAATGAACTAAAAAGTAATTATTTAGTTAATCTTAGATATCCACACACATATAAATCCTTTTTGAAGTGAGAATTACCAAAGATAATTAAGATTATTAGTGCTGTAATGAAGTTGTTGTTTTTATAAAGCACATCCTAGATACTAAATATATTCTAATAATCACACAATGGAATGACACATTATTCATCCTTCTATATGGTATCCCAAAAAATCTAAAATGAGTTTGCAAACCCAGAACAAGGACATATAGAAATGCTCAATGGTTCTAATCACTTGGAGAAGAATTTAAAAAAATAAAAGAATAACTCATCTTTTATATTGTGAAATCCTGTGCTCTCAACAATATGTAAATTGTGCTATTATAAGCATCCTTCATTGATAGTAAATTGTTAGTCTCCCATGCATAATTCTGAATATATTGTAGCATAATCCAAAGAAAATGCTGCTAAAGAAGAAAGAAGAACAAATGATTAGTTGAAACTAAGATTGAATTATGATTATTTGGAAAAACAATTTCAGTTCAATTGTCAGAATTATCTTTGTAAAATGCAACCCAGTAATAATATATCAAATTAGTACTTGTCATCGAATTTGACCAAATGAAGGGGGCGAATTCACTTCCATTATTTTCAGCAATTTTGGCAAACAAATTAAATTTGAATTTCGAACAACAGGTACTTTTTCAAAGTTAACTATAAATAGAGCATAAATCAATTTGGAAATTGTTGAAGTAAATTCTTTGAAAATCTTATTCTTAGATTTTATATCAGTTTGATTATTTATTCACAATGTCAAGCTAAACAGTAAATGCAATAGTAGTGGTTTGGAAACATATCAGGAGTGACTTGAGGGTCCTTGATCCAAACCATGAACCTGCATTTATGTTAGGTGTACAAATAGGAGTTTTTCTTCATTTAGCTGGCTATCAATTTGATAATTAACATGTAATCAATAATCAACATCTGTAAAAAGGGGCTGGATAGCCTAATGTAGGTTATACATATTTTATCTGATAGAATTAGGTGACCTATAATAGACCAATAATTTGAATGAGCATGTATTGTTATTTAAATTTAAGGTAGGAAGCTGAAAGTTATTAAGTAACTAATTATATTAACTTAATTAAAGCAAATAGTTTTCAGTAATGGCTAAAGTAATAATTATTAAGCAGCTAGTGACATTGAAATGTTGTGAAGTGAATTAAATACATGATCCAAATTGAGCTTAATTCAGTTACAAATTGCATTGAGAACTACACTGAGTTAGGATAGGGAACACATAAGAATTTTGTTGAGCTGAGACTTGGAATTACTCAATCAATGATGGAGGCACAGGTGAATTGGTTCAGAGATTAGAGTCAGTCAGACACTGTAGCCAGATCATGAAGAAGGAATGCAATGGTGGTATACCTAAACAGTATTGGGTTACTCTAGTTAAGTACAGGTTAACAAAGTGTATCTCATATCAGAGTAGAGTTAACATCAGTACATCCCTACCCACATATAACAAGGAACAATAATTTAGAAAAATGATTTACCCTAGCTCTTTAATTGTTTATTATAAATATAGTGTAATCAAATTAGTAAGTGGTGAATTAATTTTCACCAGATTTATCTTGTATTTTATATTCAGTTTTGATTTTTATTGCAAATCAAAAGATAAATCATTAGAGCACATTAGTAGTTCTCAGGTGGTCCCCACATTCAATTAAAGGATAGTCAGAGCTGCCACACACTCCAGCCATTCATCACATGATAGCTTGGAACTGTGAGTGTGCTTTTAGGTTCAAAGCCACCTAGATCAGCTATGGAAACACAATTGAATTGATCAGAGTTGGATTTGTTGCTAGTGGCCACAGATACTGTAACATCCTCCACCTGGCCTATTTGCACCTTGTATTATCTTTAATAACTATAACTCTATAAATGGCGGGTGAGGATTTACTGATTTTGTAAGCCGCCAGACGTTTTCTCTTTGTTTAACTAGTTATGTTAACTGAGTACTAATCATTATTGTTTAGGTGATGAAGCCATGTGACGTTTCCTCATTGAATCATCTGTGGGCTACTGCCCAAAGACAATCTCCACACCACAGTTCCTCTCCTTCATGAAGGATTGACCAAGTCCACTGCACCATCTCAGCTCAATGGGAATTAATTATGTGTACCTTACATTAGCTCAGTGCATGTACTCATGTCAAGATGTAACTGACTTAAACTCAATTTTGAAAAGCGTTTGTTGGATTGAATAAGTAAAGCAACCGGGCATTGACACTAACTGCAATTAGTTAATATTAAAGTAGCCATTACCATAAAATTACTGGCTTTAGAAATTACTTAATATGTTGCAGTTTCATATACTTACATTTAATAACAGTACATGTAAAGTCATTTATTCAGTTGATTATAGTCAAGTCTCCTACTATTAGTAATAGATGTATATTCCTAATGTTTGGCTATCCAGCCATTTCAAGCATCTATTAAAATGTACATGTATAGATCAATAGTGTAACATCCTCCACCTAGCTTATTACGCCGTGTTAATGAGTGCTCGGTAAAATCGCAGGTGAGGTGTTACTAAGTTGTTGAACCATCAGACCTTCCTCTCTTATTAACTAGTTATGTTAATCAAATAATCGAGTGTTGACTATCACTGTTTAGGTGACAGAGCAGTATGATGTTTCCTCTTCAGTTCTCCCATGGGCCTCTGCCTGAAGCTGATCACCACAGCACAGTTCCTCCTCTTCGTTAACGATGACTGCATCCACTGTCTCAGCTCAATTGGAACTAATTATGTGAACCTTACTTTAGCTCAGTGTGTGTACTCACATTAAGTTGTAACTGACCTCAACTCAATTTTGTAGAGTGTTTGTTGGTTTGATTTAATAAAGCAACCGGGTGTTGACACTAACTGCATTTGCATAATATTAAAAATAGCCATTACTGTAAAACTATCGGCTTAATGCATTAAGTAATAAGATTGCAGTTTCCTATACCTACATTTACTAGTGCTACATGTAAAGTCATTTATCAGGTCAATTATAGTCGAGTCTCCTACAGTTAAGAATATATAAATATCCCTAAGTGTCGACTATCCAGTCGTTTCAAGCATTGATTATTTTCATACATGTATTGATCAATAGTCAGACTAGGCAAGAATCGAAAAACTCCTAACCGTAACTTAAGTGCAGTTTCGTGACTGGCACAAGGACCCTGAGAATCGATCCCGTGATGGACTCCAGCCACTACTCAACACAACTCGCCTAGCTGCACATTTTATTAAATAATCAAATCAGATAAAGTAGAAATGAAAATAAAATAAACTCCAAAGAATTTATTGTTCATCAAAATTATGGTTGAATCAAAGCTATTTATTTAAAAATTCTAAAGTACCTGCTGAATTTTGAATTTCAAATAATTCTTCTGCCAATATGGCTGTTCATACATAAGCGTAATTTCACTTGTTGCAATTTGTCAAATGTTACTTAATCAGCTAACATGTTTCTTTTAATTTGCACAATATTGTAGCTTGGTTGCATCTTACAAAATGAATAGAATAATTAACTAAATTTTACAATCATGTTTTTGATTATATTTGTTGCAGCTATTCCTTTTGGGATGATGCTACATTAGAACACATTTTCTTCAAAGGTAAACTATTGTCAAACAAATCAATTACATCAAATCAAGTATCACCAAACTACCAAATCAAATGCTCATTTTATTCTCAGTTTTTGGAGACTTAATGGGGATTAATTTAATTTAAGGAACTCTCTAATATTACATTTCTAAACAATTTGAAATTATAATGATGATCTGTGCAAATATCTCTGATCCTGACTTGATGACAGGAGAAATTGTTACTAATAATATATCAATTTTCTTTGATGAGGTAAAGAGCCACTTATTCTTATACCCAAGCATTAAAATTTCAGAAGAATAAACACATGCATCTGATATCAGTGCCAAAATGGCAATTCTCATCACNCAACTTGCCTAGCTGTACATTTTATTAAATAATCAAATCAGATAAAGTAGAAATGAAAATGAAATAAACTCCGAAGAATTTATTGTTCATCAAAATTATGGTTGAATCAAAGCTATTTATAAAATTTCTACAAAAGTACCTGCTGATTTTAAATTTCAAATGATTCGTCTGCCAATATGGCTGTTCATACGTAAGCGTTAATTTGCTCAATTTAGTTTGTCAATTGTTTCTTGATCGGCTAACAAGTTTTCTTATTTTGAACAATATTAAATCTTAGTTGCATTGTACAAAAATAACTAAAGATCATTAACTAAATTTTTACAATTATTTTCAATTAATAATAATCATTCAACATTATTCAGCTTAGTTGCTTTTTGGATGATGCTACAATAGCCAGACTAGGCAAGAATCGAAAAACTCCTATCTGTAATGTAAGTGCTGTTTCATGACTGGCACAATGACTTTTCGAATCGCTCCCATGATGGAATCCAGCCACTACTCTACATAACTTGCTTAGCTGAACATTTTATTAAATATCAAACCAGATAAATGAAGAATGAAAATAAAATAAACTCTGAAGAATTTATTGTTCATCAAATTTCTTCTAAATTCTAAGCTATTTATTTAAAAAGTTTTAAGTAGCTGCTGATTTTGAATTTTTAATTAACCTTCTGCCAATATGGCTGTTCTTATGTAAGAGTAATTTTGCTTGTTACAATTTGTCAAAAAATACTTAATCAGCTCCAGTATTTTTCTCAGAATGTACAATATTGTAACTTGGTTGCATATTACAAAATGAATAAGATAATTAACTAAATTTTACAATCATATTTCTGATTATATTTAATCACTATTAATCATTTGATGCTGATCTCGTGTTTGCAGCTTATTGCTTTTTGGGTGATGCTACAATACACCATTCATGGAGCAGAGCTATGATGGCGGATTACCTAAATAGTATTCAGTTATTTCAGTTAAAGGAAGATTACCAGAAATATATGCAGTAAATAGCTAACATGAGTACATTGTAGCATCACCCAAAAAGGAATAAGCTGCAAACAAAAGATTAACGTGAATGATTACAGTGATTAAATATAATCAGAAATATGATTATAAAATTTAGTTAATTATCTTATTCATTTTGTAAGATGCAACCAAGTTACAATATTGTGCATTTTGAGAGAAACACCATAGCTGATTAAGTACTATTTGACAAATTGTAACAATCGAAATTATGCTTACATAAGAACAGCAATATTGGCAGAAGATTTATTTGAAATTCAAAATCGGCAGGTACTTTACAATTTTTAAATAAATAGCTTAGAATTTAAGAGAAATTTGATGAACAATAAATTCTTTGGTGTTTATTTTATTTTCATTCTTCATTTATCTGGTTTGATATTTAATTAAATGTCAGCTAAGCAATTTGTGTTGAGTAGTGGCTGGATTCCATCACGGGATAGATTCGAAGGGTCCTTGTTCCAGTCATGAAACTGCACTTAGGTTACGGTTAGGAGTTTTCCGATTCTTGCTTAGTCTGACTATCAATCTATACATGTATGAAATAATAGATGCTCGAAACAACTGGATAGTCGAACCCTAGGAATATATATCTATTCTTAATAGTAGGAGACTTGTCTATAATTGACTGAATAAATGACTCTACATGTACTGTTATTGAATGTAATTATAGGAAACTGCAATCTATTAATTAATTTACAAAGCCAGTAATTTTATGGTAATGGCTACTTTAATATTATTTAAATGCAGTTAGTGTCAATGCCCAGTTGCTTTACTTAATCAAACCAACAAACACTTTACAAAATTGAGTTTAAGTCAGTTACAACTTGACATGAGTACACACACTGAGCTAAAGTAAGGTACACATAACTAGTCCTTGTTGAGCTGAGAAGGTGCAGTGGATTTGGTCAATTGTTCATGAAGGAGAGAAATTGTGATGTGGAGATCAGCTTCAGGCAGTAGCCCACAGATGATTTGAAGAGGAAATGTCACACGGCTCCATCACCTAAACAGTGATAATTAATATTTGATTAACTTAACTAGTTAACAAGAAAGGAAAAGTTTGGCAGTTCAATGATCTAGTAACTCCTCACCCGCAATTTACTGAGTGATAATCATCAATAGTGATACACGGTGCAAATAGGCCAGGTGGAAGATGTTTTACATGGTGACTGTGACATCTAAGAAGTCAACGGAGAGGAAACAATACAGTGATACTCTTTCAAAAACTCTGAAGTCAGCAAAGGCAGAAAACCTCAATTGCAACAGGTGCAAACTGTACTCTTGAATTGTAACCGAACCGGAAAGCCACTACAACATCAAGAAACAATGACAAACAATAAAAGTAAGAGAGCTGGAAAG
>CABFPE010001014.1:34176-79072 GCA_900660155.1 Hofstenia miamia | reverse complement strand
CATAGTGCACCACATAATTTTCCCTTTTGAGGTTTCAGAGACTGTCAGCTATGAATTGGTAACAGTTTAAAAATCACAATTCCTCAAAAAATTGTTTTGAAAATCTGACATTATAAAACTGTCAAATCTATCACAACATCTGTACAGTGTGTAATGTTTGATATATGCTGCTGGTTAAACTCTTCTTATAATCCCTGCTTTTATTAATTTTATTGTAACACATTTATCAAGGAAGCACTAATTGTGTTTTCACCTGATTTCAAAGTTAATGCATTTCCCCAGCAAGGTTTTTGTCAACCAATTAAAAACCCCTTTCATCTACACCCTCCAGCAGCTAATACCTTCCTTAATCAATAATTTACTATTTAGTTTTACTCAGAATAAGACTTGTTCATATTACCTATATCTTCTAAAAAATTTTCCAAATTTTTATCCAGTTGGAATTCCCAATTCAGTGACATTATAAATGCTTACCTCTAACAACACAAACTTAACATTTTATTTGATTAACAAATGTAAGCATTATACTATTTACTTCATCTAAAAACATTATTAATTTACTGTTTTCCATATTTACTAAGCAATTTTTTATCTTTGACTTACCATCTGATGATGAGCATGTGAATTCATCTCTGATGGAATTTAATGAATGGTCAGAAAACTTTGAAGGTCAAGTAGACCAGATGATGATTAATTATGATCAACAAAATTGCCAGACTGGAGCTGGTTATAATAATGCAGGCAATTTGACTAAAACTCCTTCAGCCTTTGTGTGAGCACAAAACATGCATGCTTTTTCTTTTAAAAATTTGTGTACAGAATTTCTTATTGCTTGACCCTAGTCATACACTGCTGTAAACGTGTAGCATCATCCCAAAAAAGCAACTAAAGCTGAATAACATTGAATGATTATTAATTGAAATTAATTGTAAAAATTTAGTTAGTGAAGTATAGTTTATTTTTGTAAAATGCAACTAAGAGTTAATATAAATCAAAATAAGAAACTTATTAGCAAAATTACAACTAAAAGAATATATTTTACTTATTTATGATATGCATGTGAGTGTTATTATGCAAGTTCATCAAAAAAATTTAATGCATACAATATTATGTGATATCTCATTGATTTTGATAACTTCAAAGATTTTGATGTTAAAAAGAACATCCTTGTCAATTTTAATAACAAAGCAAATCTATTTGAAATAACAGATGTCTTTGTAATTAACTGCAATCAATCACATTTCCACTTTAGTACAATAGGTTGGCATAAAAATCAAATTTTTTACATTATTAAAATTTGTTTACACAAATGCAGCAACAAAGGAAAACCTGTTGTAATTAATTCCTTTGTAATTATGAATTATATTTATAACACCTTTGTTTAATAAATATTCAGTGACATTCAAATTGAGATCAATGTTTTTTACATTACCTTACTTTACTTTATGTACACTGCTGTAAAGGTTTACTTAAATATCAAACAGAATCAATTGTGTAATTATCTACTTGAAACCTTACTTTACTTTACCTAAGAGCTTGTACACTGCCACTAAGAAATATTTTTTACTATACTTTACTTTATTTACTAGCAGTGTATGACCAGCCTAAGACAACACTGGGATTTTGTTTTTCACCTAAAATATGTTGTTGTTGTTTTCAAACTTGAACAGATAGCATACATATCTATGTGATGATATGTAAATTTAAGTGTCACTGATTGTATAAATTACACATTGTATTTTCTCTTAAAAAGGAAACCAGCAGATAGTAGAAGTTTGTGATTTATGGTTTAATAAACCTTCTTTTGCTAAACAAAGTTTTCTTTTCCAGAATTTTATTATACCAGTATTTGTAAAATTAATATCCAATTACAAAACATTTTCAACTTGATTATAAACACATGGTTAATTTCATGTTATATTTTTCTAATTGATAGATTGTCATTTATAAACACATTGTGCAATGAATTTCCAAGTCATGTGTTTTAATGTTGCATTCTGTGCAATGAAATTTTTCCCTCATTTGTACTTATTTTCTTGTTTATGAAAAAACATTTTTAGTTAAATACCATTTATTTGAGTGTAGAAAATTATATTTACACAACGTATAATACATCACTAAGTGCTTATATTTATGCATGCACATTTATTTAATGCTAGACATTTTCATGGTTTATTTGAGTTACTTTTGGCAAAACACTATTGGTTGCTATTACACATAAAGTGTGTTTGTTAATCACTGTGTTAACCTCTTTTAAGTTTAATTTCAATGTAGTGTATTTCTAACATATACATGTGTTAATTAAAATTTTACCATTTTTTTATTATTTTCACATATAGCTTGATTGACTACAAAAGCATGCATTATTAATTTTATTTTAAATTTTGTTTCTATCTAACATCCATTTTGGGGTGAATATGAATTTTGTATAGAATTATTTTAAATGTTACAAATGCATTTACTATTTTTTCCACAATGCTTTATGTGTTTATGTAAATTTCATAATCAGTGTTTAATGAATTATTGCTGAAATTGTTTATGTATTAAATATTGAAAAATGATTTCATGTTAGGCTAAAACAAAAAAATATCTGCCCATTCTTTTAAAAAAAAATTTTGAGTTGATAATTTCCTGTGACTAATAAATGGCCTATTTAGAAAAAAGACAAAGTACTCTTGTGATTTATGTGCATAAACCTCCTCATGGGCCAAATTAGTAAGATCACATTTAAGAATCAAGCATAGGCATACAACAGTTAATTTCTGCCTAAATTGTAAAACATATTTTGCCAGTAGATTTGCTCTACACAAGTATCTTAATGAAAACCGTCCTAGTGAGATTTCACCACAACTATTAATAACCATCACACAATAAAGCATTAGAATTTAAATAGGCACTGTTTCTAAAACAATATATTGATCTAAGCACTGACAAATGTAAGGCTGAATGTAATGATTTTAAAAAGGCATTCTAAAAGTTAATGACAAATGTTGTGTTTGGCAAATTTATGGAAACTTGAAAAGCATGTTAATATAAAGTTGGTGTAGCATCATCCAAAAGGAATAAGCTGCAAACAGAGATTAACGTCAAATGATTAAAAGCGATCTGATTTATGATTGTAAAAATTTAGTTAATTATCCTATTCATTTTGTAAGATGCAATCAAGTTACAATATTGTACATTCTAAGAAAATTACCAGAGCAGATTAAGTAATTTTTGACAAATTGTAACAAGCGAAATTACACTTACTTAAGAACAGCCATATTGGCAGAAGAATAATTCAAATTTCAAAATCAGCAAGTACTTAAAAATTTTTAAATAAATAGCTTAGAATTTAAGAGAAAATTGATGAACAATAAATTCTTCGGAGTTTATTTTATTTTCATTCTTCATTTATCTGGTTTGATATTTAATAAAATGTTCAGCTAAGCAAGTTGTGTTGAGTAGTGGCTGGATTCCATCACGGGAGTGATTCGAAGGGTCCTTGTTCCAGTCATGAAACTGCACTTAGGTTACGGTTAGGAGTTTTCCGATTCTTGCTTAGTCTGACTATCAATCTATACATGTATGAAATAATAGATGCTCGAAACAACTGGATAGTCGAACCCTAGGAATATATATCTATTCTTAATAGTAGGAGACTTGACTATAATCGACCGAATAAATGACTTTACATGTACTGTTATTAAATGTAAGTATAGGAAACTGCAATCTATTAATTAATTTACAAAGCCAGTAATTTTATGGTAATGGCTACTTTAATATTATTTAAATGCAGTTAGTGTCAATGCCCAGTTGCTTTACTTAATCAAACCAACAAACACTTTACAAAATTGAGTTTAAGTCAGTTACAACTTGACATGAGTACACACACTGAGCTAAAGTAAGGTACACATAACTAGTCCTTGTTGAGCTGAGAAGGTGCAGTGGATTTGGTCAATTGTTCATGAAGGAGAGAAATTGTGATGTGGAGATCAGCTTCAGGCAGTAGCCCACAGATGATTTGAAGAGGAAATGTCACACGGCTTCGTCACCTAAATAGTGATGATTAGTACTCAATTAACCTAGCTAGTTAAGTAAAGAGGACTTTAAAAAATTGAGTTTAAGTCAGTTACAACTTGACATGAGTACACGCACTTAGCTAAAGTAAGGTACACATAGTCCTCATTGAGCTGAGATGGTGCAGTGGATTTGGTCAATCATTCATGGAGGAGAGAAACTGTGATGTGGAGATCAGTTTCAGGCAGTAGCCCACAGATGATTCAAAGAGGAAATGTCACACTGCTTCGTCACCTAAATAGTGATTATTAGTACTCAATTAACCTAGCTAGTTAAGTAAAGAGGAAAAGCTTGGCGATTCACTAACATAGTAACTCCTCACCCGCAATTTACTGAGTGGTAGTTATTAGCAATAATACATGGTGCAAATAGGCCAGGTTGAGGATGTTACAACATCCCTACCTCTGGTTGACGTGAAACAATAGTTTAAAAGAGTCATTTAACCTACATCAACCCTTGGTAGCAGATGCTACACAAGGGTGAGTGTATAAACACCATTGAGGTGATGAGTAGTCCCCTGAGGCTGATTCAAGGCAAAGGGACCAAGAAGAAGAAGAAGAGCACCTTAAAAAAAACCAAAAATAAAGGATGAAGAGCATCAACATTTGGAGGAGGATGAGATAAAGCAACTAAAACAATGTTGGAAGGACACAGAAGAATTTCAATTATGGAAAAATTAGCATAAGGACAAGCAAAGGAGAAACACACAAGATAGTGACAATAAACCAATAAAATTGCTGTTGAGAAGAGTACTGAAAAAATTAAAAGAATAATACAATTGAATACTAAATGAGCTGTTTGACAACAAAGTAATCTGATGAAGCATGCAGTCCCAATGGTGTTTGCAAAACAAGGAAACAAATACAGCTGTGCAATAATTTTTGGACTATAAATGAAGTTACAAAAAATGACTAATGCCCACTCCCAAGGATAGAGAATATGCTGTACAAAGCAAGGAAACATAATTATTTAAAGTCAATAGACTTGTGTAAAACATATTGATAGGTGAAAATGGAAGATTTTGAAAAACCAGCATTTATATCTCCATATGTCCCATACAAATAGATCCAAATGGCATTTGGACTCTGTAACACCAATGAAATATTTCAACAATACATAAAAAAAGTATTGAAAAATAAAACACACAAAATGGAGAATAAGTCAATGCATACATAGATGACATCCTAGTAATGAGTGACACAGTGCAAGAACATGTAGACAAACTGGAGAGAACTCTAAGCATACTAAGGAGAGCAGGACTAAGAATAAATGGAAATAAATGCAAAATATTAAAGAAGAAGGTAGTATTTTTGGGAAGATTAATTGAGAACAGAAATAAATGCATGCAAGACAATGCCAGAGACATGATTCAGAAGATATAGAAACTAAATAACAAGAAAGATGTGCAGAGGATAATGGGCTTCTTCAACTATTATGGAACATTTATTCCAAACATCACTGGTAAAACAATGAAAATGATGAAATTTATAAGATAGTCTGTGTCATTTGTCTGGACTTGGGAAGAACAGGAGGAGCTAGATAGCATAAAAGAAGAATAGGCAAAACTACCATCATTCAACATGCCAGGTTGCACAGAGCAATTCATTTTGCTCTGTAATGTGAACAAAGTCATGATTGGAGCAACATTAGGGGAAATGAAAAACTAAAAAGAAGTACCTTACAATTTGTTCAGCCAGAAACTGAAAATCAATGAGGAAAACTATGAATCCTCTAAACTGGAGATGTTAGTGCTCATAGAAAGCATAAAGAAATTTAGGCATTTCTTAGTCAGACAAGAATTTTAAGTATGCACCAACAATATTAGACTGGTTTGACTGAAGAAATTTTAATGTGACAAATCTGTAATAGTATCCAGATGGATTGAGTATTTAAATTAATTTATATTTAAAATACAGCATAGGAATGAAAATTGCAAAGCAATGCAGATTTCTGGAAATCATTGCCTGACTACCAGAGAGACATGGTGAAAATAGATTGAGAGAAAGAACTGTTCCAATTTCTACTGCATACAGAGTACAACAAATGGCCAGAGATAGACATAGACAAAAAAGGCAAAGCAATTTTACCAATAATAGTGAAAGAAAAGATAATGGAAAGAGACATTATAGAAAAACAGAGAGACAATATGATACTGAACAACATCATCAACAATATAAGAGAACCAAAGATAACAGGGAGCTCCTATGAAAGATATAAGTGGAAGATGAACAAAAATGGACTCTTATACATTGAGGCACAATGCAATAGAATAGCAATACCAGAATACTTTAAAAGAGAACTGATACAAAGAGTACACAAAAAGGGCATCTAGGGATCATTCAAACAGAAAAGATGTTCAACACTAGATTCATCATGGTAGCAGTCAGAAGAGTAGTGGAAGACATACTAGATAAATGTACAACTTGTTTATTAAATAATAATCAACACTTTCCAGCACAGAGAGCACCATTGTAAAAAATAATTTTGATACAGCCTAACAAGTTAGTACATATAGATCTGGAAATGCTATCCAGAGATGAGGAAGGCTATGAATACACTGAAGCACCAGTGAACGAACAATTGAATCTCTTTAATAGACACTCAGTGCTGCCTAAATTTACTGGCAAAATTGATGAAATCTCACAGTTGTTTGACAAGTGGCTCTTTCTGTTCAAGTTAACTATGAAGCAGGATAAAACCACTCAGGACACCACTGCTGCACAATTTCCCATGTTTCTTCAAGGCCTCACATACAACCAGTATATGATGCTTGACAGGGAAGTTAAAACAGATTATCAGTTACTCATGTGTCACTTTAAAGACCACTACAAAGCACCTCACATCAAACAGCAGTATAAGACGCTCTTATGTGACCTTTCCTTCAAGAACAGAGATGATGTGAGAACCTACATAACGCAAGTCAATAGACTCTTTCACCTCAGTAAACTAACTCCTGAATACTCAAGACATGATTTCTTCTCTTACATTTGTTTGGGATTTCCCTCTACCATCAGGAGCCACTTCAAACTTAAATGTAATCTGGAAGATGATTTGAACTCAATTATCAAGAAATTGAATAGCATTGCTTACATGCTACAAAATACTACATGAATCAAGAGAGATGTTGGTGAACTGAAGACAGGTCAACCAACCACAAAGTCTTTAACTTCTTCAAGTTCTTCTACAGTGCAGAGTGGGGATGTTATCCACCTAATTGCAGATGGGGATGGTATCATCATTGATGAGCCTTTCATTGAAGCATGTACTCCCAACACCCTGGTCGAGTCTGTCAATCATTTAAATTAGTTGAAGTGCCACCTCCTGAAAACTGTGCACATGATGTTTTGGTGATAACTTCATTGCTATGAACTAACGTCACTACCATGGATGTGAATGGATTACTAATTAAAGCTACCATCAATACAGGAGCTTCTGTATCCATCATTAGTGACACCTGTTGTGACAAGCTTTGCCTACAGAGAGAAGACTTGTTACCCTCCACTGCTTGGTTATTGGACGCTTCAGGGAATACTATTTCACTGAAGGGCCAGATTAACAATCTTGAGTTACTCATCCCTCAGTAATGTTTTTGCGCGGACCTCATTGTGGTTGATACTTGCAATCAGCCCCTACAGTACAATATCATCCTTGGGAACAACTTCCTTGAGAGAAACACATGCATAATAGATTATGGAACCAACACTCTCACTATTTGCAAAAGTGAGCCACAGGAGGAACTGATCACTATTTGTAACCAAGATATCTTGCTAACTTTCTCAGATACAATTGTTGTGGCACCATGGCATTGGCGTCAAGTTGCCATCTCTATGAGCTCTCCTTACAAGGGGGACGTCATGATTTCTGGACAGAGAGGAAAATGCCGCCATGGTTTACATCTCTCTCCAGACCTCTGTCACATTTCTCATGGAAAGACTGTGCTTAATAGTTCTGCATGCCTGATCTGAATTGATCCCAAAAAGACATCTATCATCATGATGCTGGTACAACTTGAACCTAAAGCTGCAGCCTGTCTGCCCATTCTTACCACAATTCACGATCTCAGTGAACCAAGTGATCCAGCCCTGATCCCAGTTGTAAAAGAGGAAACTCATGGACATCTGAGTCCAAAAGAATGTGACATGCTCTCTGCCTTCTTATGCCAGCGTCACAATGTATTTAATTATGGATCAATCAGTGTTGGGAAAGCTGTTGGGGAACAACATGCAATCAAAACCAATAGTGATTGCCTCATTTAGTTGCCAGTTCAAGGGTACCCAAGAACTTAAGAGCAGAATATGAAATGATCCTTAGTGATCTCATCAAAAGTGGGATTATTCAAAATAGCAATAATCTGTATGCTGCACCTACAGTGTTCATTCACCAAGGAGATAAGTACCATCTCTGCATCCAATTCCAACATCTAAACAATATTACAACTAAGGATGCGTATCTGTTACCTCACATCAAGGACCTCCTCCATGATGCCAGCAAGTACAAGTTATTTTTGTACTTGGATCTCTGTAAAGCCTATTGGCAGATACTGATGAGGCCTGCCAACATTCTGAAAACCACTCTTATTACGCCATACAGCCTCTTCAATTGGAAGTACATGGCCTTTGGGCTCTGCAATGCTCTGGCCACCTTTCAGCTTTACATCACGCATGTACTATGGAATGGCACCAATGTTCTTGAACCTGAGATCACTGCATACATGGATGATATTCTTGTTGTTGGACATACATTCTCCAATCACTTAGATAAACTAGGTTGCACTCTCAAGATCCTGTACAACTGTGGACTCCATGTAACCAGAAATAAATGCTCACTCATTTTGCCATGAGTTACCTTCTTAGAACCCTGAAGAATATCAATTAAAAATGAAGTGAAAGACCATCTCAATTGAATTGAGACTCCACACTCATGCAAGGAAGTCCAACACCTGATGGGCTTTCTTTACTATTATGGCTCCTTCATTTCCAAATTAGCCAACCAAACCAAGAACATCTCTAACTTACTAAGAAAGAATACTGAATTTTGTTGGACTTGGGCTGAACAAGAGGAGCTTGATGCTGTGAAGCAAGAGCTCTGACAGATCCCCAGTCTGAACATGCCAGATTATAAGAGAGAATTCATCATCTACTGTGACGCAAGTTCAGTTGCTATCAGTGGTGTGCTCAGCCAAGTGATCAATGGCCAGGAATGCCCTGTACAATGCTGAGCTACAAAATCAGAAATGCTGGTGCTTGTCAAAAGTCTGAAGAAATTCCGTTTTTTCATCCTAGGTCGCCAATTTGTTGTATGCACCCACAACTATGCACTACCATGGCTTAAAAAATTCTCTGGCAACAAGTCCAACATTGTTGCCTAATGGTTGGAATACCTTAATGACTTCTCTTTTATGATCACTCATCACCCTGGGAGATTGGATCTCAATGCTGACTATTTCACTGCTCTGCCAAGTTACAAGAGAGACCTGCAAAAGCCCCCAGGTGAGAAGACTCTGTTTGGATTCATCCCCACCTGCGAGTATGAGCTCCTCCCTGATATCAATGCAGATCAAGATGGGAAAGTGAAGGAGGAGATTTCTGAAAAGGAGATTGCTGCCCATAAATTACATGACAAAGTTTTGTCTGAAATCATTTTTAAAATCAAACACCCTGACTGTGCTATCAGTGACTTTGCTAAGAGATACTTTCAATGCTATCATTGGAAGCTTACTGAAGCTGGCCTTCTCTATGCGCATATTCGCAATAATCATCTGGCAATCCCAGAATACTTCAAGCAAGATCTCATCTGGATGATACATGAATGTGGACACCTTGGGATTATCCAGATGGAAAGAACATTTAATGCTCATTACATTACCATTGGTATTAGAGCCACAGTCAAGGAGCTGGACACTTTCTGGAGCAGGGAGCCAAGCTCCATAGTCAGGTCGCCAAAAAGACAAACAAAGTGGTCCACATGGACATTGAAAAACTTTCAAGGGATGAGCACGGATTTCAATATCTGCTGGTCTTAATAGACCATTTTACCAAGAATGCACAACTCATTCCTCTTGAGAACACCACCACCAAAGTCATCAGTGAAAGAATTGTAAAAGATTGGATCTTTAAGCTTGGGCCCATTGAGTGTTTGGTCTCTGACTGTGGGCTACAGTTTGAGAACCCTTTAATGTCAACTCTCATGAAAGAACTAGTGATCATACATGATTTTACTACTGCCTACCATCCACAGTCAAACAGCATCATCAAGTGACTAAACCGCACCATCATCATGTTAATCTGAGTTGCTCTAGCCCACGCTGCTGGTCAGAACTGGAGACGTGACATAGAAGTGGTTGAATTCTTCTATAATACCACTGTGCACTCCACCACTCAAGTAAGTCCTTTCAAAGCCATGTTTGCCCACAAAGCAAGCACTCCTTTGTTGATCATGTTCCCGGACTACAATGAGCCAACTCTGAAAAACTTTGTGAACCAGATGCCAAAGAATTCCAAGAAGTGCACCTCTCTATCTGTTGGAATACCAATCAGTCTGTTATTCACCAGAAAAGAAATTTTGCTTATTTTTCTCATCAGGTCACTGATGCAAACCAGGTACAGAAACTTGCCATTAATTGGTAAGGGCCTTTTAAAATAGTCAAGGTGTTAGATCATCACTGGTATTTATTAGAAAATGGTAAATTCACTTTCAGTGACTTAGACAAACAGTCAAAGATATACAAAGTGCAGTCATCAATAAAAAATAACAAGTTTTCTCTTGTCAATGATGGTGTGAATGAGATAGATTATTACAATAAACTCACCAAATGTGAGGAAGATGACCTTACACAGGTCGAGTATGATAGTAACCTTGGTAATAGTAGCAACACTATAGTTACTCGTATTTTGCCCAAATGAAAAGCTAGAGATCAGAGATATTTAGACCATATAAATACCCAGGAATGGGGCCTTAACCTTATCTCTCTATTTAGCAACATTAAAACAAACTGATAACCAACCCCCAATAAGACGCTGAGTATGAAGAAGAATCAATCCACGAGATGAAATGAAGTGATCAATGACGCCCAGACAATCTGATGAAGGCACCTCCTGAAAATGAGAGCGCCTGGCAGAAGACACCTGTAGCAGCCATGACTACAAGGGGAGACAACTCTCTCCTCAGGAGTGGACCTCCCACAACTAAGAGGGGGGACAACTCTCTGAGTGGAGGTGGACCTTGGACAACTCTCTGTGCATGACTCTGATGAGCTAAGAGTGCCTTTTGCCAGCTTGTCTAACATAACCTCACCCCATGTTGACTCTAAACCCCCTCCTAGCCCCAGTATGTCCTCCTGTGACTGAGCTAGTAACAGGTCCCACAAAGCTGAGGAATGTAAGGCCAAAACGTCTAAGGTTGGAGATGAGATCTTGCATCCGTATTTCATAGCTATGCAAAAAGCAGTTCATTTCATGAGGGATAATATCTCAGAAGAAATGAAGAATCAGCTCTGATGGACGTTTAATACAAAAGACTTAACTTGTTCAGTTGACCTGATTCCTTTCATTATTGATGCAGAGCATAGACCTCCAATCAATGTGATTATCTGCTATGATTCTAAAATGTTAGCCAGCATGGTGCATCTGTCTGTGAAGTGAACCACTCTAAAATCATGGAGAAAATTGAAATCACTTATCAACTTGCCATGTTTTTAAAAGAAGAATACCAGGATGTCATCCTGGACAAAATCAAAAGTTTGCACTTTCACATGGAGAACTTCACCATTCTGTACAAAACTTCCTATCAGCCTACCTGTTTGTATAATACTCACATAATCTCAGGTACTAAGATCATCTACACTGATCTGCTCTTGTGCAAGAAAATACCAACACACCATCTCTCAGTTGATACTCGTCTGATAATAGATATGTGCATCAAGGCTCAGTCACTAGAATTAATCAACTTCAGCTCACCTGGCCTCCACTCTGATGTCTCTGACCTTCACGTCAGTTTTGCATTTTCACAAAGTGCAGCTACACTGCAAGAGATTGATGAGGTGTGGACTAATTTAAAGGCTGATTGTAGCTTGGAGATACAGTGGCCAACTATTAACATCCAGAGCCCCACGTCTCAATACCATTGATCTGTGGAGAGAATACTTGCAGAGTTACACCTGTCTCATGACACCCAAGACCGTCAGAACTTCTCTGAAAAATTGTTCTCAGAGAGATTTGCACTGGCAATCCAGTCTCGCTGAGCCATATGGGTTCTCACTGCTTTCCTCACTATCAACCCTCACCTGCAACTACCTGTGGACAAGTCCACTAGAGAAAAACTTGTGAAGCAGTGTCCACATGAGCTCACCATCAGTCCTGCTGCCTGGAAGGTTAAAAATTGGCTCCTTCACTCATGCTCATTGCCTGCCTCTCCCAGGAAGACCAAGAAAGCCATGGAATGTTACGAGAAATTCTATGCCCATCTCATCAGATCTATGGGACCCCTTGGTCACTTACCCCTACAGATGATCATTAACCATTTAGGAGTCGCCTTATCCAACTTAAATATCTTCTCAGACATGCTCAAAAAGTATATGTGGGGCGCCACCACCAAGACCAAGTTCTGAATATGCACCTCTGTGCACCCATCAAATTATGTGCCATGAGTATGGCTCAACACAGCAATTCATTGAGTTGGTTGGCCACTATGACGTTTTATCACACACAGATGTCCTTTTCAACCTGGAGCAGCTAAACTATCCTGAGTGTGGATACAGTAAACTTACCAAAACCCAGTGGCAGGCTACCAAGGATGGGGAAATCACCGTCTTAGGGCAAATGATGAAAACGCCCCAACAGTTTTACTGCAAGGAAGAGCTCTTGTCCTCATCAGTAATTGAGGTGTCTCCCACAACAAAAGCCCTTATCAAGGCCGTCAACTTAGAAAAGTTCTCTGGGGTCACCTGGGGATCCTGACTATTGAACACCACCCTGAGGAGTTCGCTGAGAAGCCAGTGATCATCAATAGAGTTGTTGAGTCCAACAACAACAACATCTTAGGCCTAATGAAATGGTGCCACACTGAAATGCTAACCAATGAGGAGTTGGTTCTTCTACTATTGCCAGGGTGACAGCTCACCCTGGACATAGAATGCACCACTGCATGCCTTTGTCTTTCTACTGCTCAAATCAAAAAACTATGGAGCCACAGAATCCGCCACACCTTCTGGGACTCCATCAAGGAAGCCAAGATAAACTACCCCATCACAATCAGAACAGCCTCCCTCTGGAGTAAATCCAATTTTGCCCAACTTGAGAACAATGTTGAGAAGAATAATCTTCTCTGCATCCCACTGCCTTGCTTGATGACACCACTAATTCTGCCATCATGGAGAGTGTGCATGGGTTTCTGCCCACCTCAGCAACTGTCTTAACTATTTTTCAACTGCCTCTGAAGTCAATCAAGCTATGCAAACCAAAGAGTACAATGATACCTGTGACGCTTTGCTACAAGGCGATAACCCCAAATGAGTTTACATAGATGGGAAGCTGACTATCAAAGATATCTTCCAGAAGGGCCAGCCTATCTCTATCCAGTTGGAGAAAATTCACCGCATCATCAACTTGCTTGACCCTTGTGTCATCATCTTATTTCAAGATGGTGGTGACCTAATGTCGGCCAACAAGGCGGAGACAATGACTCAATATTATGACGTGACTAAGTGTATCAAGATAATCACTCTGTTGCATGCTGGCATCACTGACCCTGAGGAAATGATGCTGCAACAAGTAAATGAGTACTGCTTGCTTTTTGTTGACCACGCCACCTGTATGGGATCTCTTAGAGAACTTTCTCCAATTCTATCCTGACACTCAGATTAGTGCAGAAGATGCACATACCTCAGACACAGACGCCTTAATGACTCTCCTCATCACTCTTAAGGGCCTCCGCCTATACATGCATTTCTTTGACACCTTCACTCAAAGGTTGAACATCTTGCGTCTGAACTGTCCCATCAGTTCCAGGTTACCTGAGCTTAAGTACTTCTGATTACACAGTGAAACCATCACCCAAAGGGAGGCACTAATGCAGGTCACTAGGCGACCCCATTACACAGAAGTTTCATCCTAGGCCAATATATTGGATAGAGAGATGATTGAAGAAGCCCAAAAGTTATTGTGTGGTCCTACCATCCAACTGTTACCTCAGCCTTAACCATGCAATGGGGAGGCATGTAGAGTCACTCAGGGCCCCTTTTTGTTTTTACTTTAATTTACAGGCACTCTCAAATTAATGTGGTGCTATTCTGATTATGAATTGTTAATTTTGTGAATTTTGTCATTATTTTGAACCTAAGTTTCAAACTTAATAATTGTCCCCTCAGAGCTTTTGTATTATGTGTAATTGCTCAGTTAATTTATGAGGGAAACTAACTTTTGTAAAACTGTAAATATTTACCCACTCTTGTATAAATAGGGATTACAATGTTAGCAAATGTCAAATAAATTTTGTTCTTGCTGGATACCATTTGCTTTTTATTTTTATTATATTTCATTAACCATTTTAGCTCTGGTATGAATTTTATAATAATGAAATAGTAAGATCCAGCAATAATGTAGGAGAACTCCTCTGTGCCTGGGGCAATAACTTGATCCTTTACAGATGTGAGCCTATATTGTGGTCACTTTAGGGCTATGTGTAAGCATAAGGAATAAAATTACAACATCTGTCAATCAAACATGCACAAAGTAAAACACACCTCAGATATACTATGCCATTGGCATACATGAATATGTGGTAGCTACACGTTATTTACTGTCTTATTACATGAGCTGAGTAGATAAACCCAGAGATAAATTATTTGTATTGAGGTAGAAATTACAACTTGAGACACACAATTAGCACCTTGGATTTGTAAGGATGGATTCAACTGGCTTGGCTTCAGCAAGATGCCATGTGAATTGGTTGCTACTTTAACCATCTTGGCATTACTTTTTGTCTACAATGAAATTGGCAAATTACCAATCTTCAATTGTTTTGTTAGAGCACAGGATGCTCTCAGTGATGGTAATCTTCTGCAACCTTCATACCACTTGAGCTGCTAGGTGCACCCCACAATTCTACAATAAGAGAACAATATCAGAAGGCGTCCTAGTAGTACCAAATGCCAATTCAAGGGCACTGGGACAAATGGACACCAAGCCTCTTTCACTACTAGTCTGCATGGCCAATACAAGGGCAAGCAGACAACTAGTGTACAACAGCAGCACAACTTTCATTCTGGAAGTCCACAATGCTTATTCAAGGGCAGTTGGACAGACAGAGTTCCAGGGGAAGGTGTAACTCTGGGGAAGAGCCATAGTGATACAAAAGTGATTCAAGGATGATGTTACTACAGAGCCCACAGCTGGTCAATTGTTAACAGAGTGAATAAACAGGAACTGATTTAAGGGTGACCAAGTAGAAGCCATTAGCACAAGTTCAGAGCATTTGGTATGAGGATACCATTATGGATTACTCAGCTACATGCTTCCTTAAAACCTCTAAAATCAATAGAGAAACATTACATATATATTTCATGGCATGACAAAAATGAGACATAACTCTTTTGAAAAGCTGTTGCCAGAAACAAAATCACACATAAGGAAGATAGCAAAAACAGAATGCACAAGTTTACCAATAGTGCTGACATGATGAACAGACCAATGGTTAATGTGATTATATGAAATATGAATGAAACATTGGAAACGCCATTTATGTGAAACATGGTGCACAATACATTTGATGAGGACCTCACACTGTCAATTTGAATATAATGACATATGTAGAACAGATAGGGAAAATTTGACAATAATCCACATATTGAAAGAAAAAGAGTTCAACAAGAAATTGGAAAATCAAATTGACTAAACATTAAGAATGGCAAAGGTACAAAAAGTACAAATGGTAATCACTGTAAAAACCATGATCAAAGAAATACAAAATTTCTTATGTGAGAAGTACATGCAAGTACAAAATGTATTCATATGGGAAAAGAAACCCACAGAAACAATGATAACCAAATTGATTAGTTTTGACTTACATTTTGACTACTGGGTACAAGTATACAGGATCATGGTGGGCCCATGCATAGGGATAGACCTTTACAGTCAAATAAAAACAATTGAACTGATGATTGATGAAGAGGGGGTGGAGAAAGCAAATACACTGTTCATAAAATGCAGAATGAAGAACATTTAAAAAATAGATAGAAAACCCATAGAGAAGGATTAAATTAAAGAAGAAGATGACAGAAGAATGGTCATCATGATAGAAAATACCACCATTAAGAAAATACCATAGAATAATCAAGACCATGTTATCTGAGATAAATTATGTGTACAAATTGAATGCAAAAAAAAAGACTTCAAAAGTTTAGTTTTCAAAGAAAAAATACACTAGAGATCTGATTTAGAACAACAGCAAGGATACTGGTGATTTTCACAATGGAAGACAATGAACTAAAATTGCAGATCCCAAGAAAAACAAGAAACAGAATAACAAATGGAAAAAAACTGGCTTCTAAAAGGACACATCAAGAGAATCAAGTCAGATAAATTACAAAGGCCATTGCAACTGATAGAAAGACTCATAAGCAGAATAATAATCAACCAAAGCCCAATGGGAAAATGTCTATAGTGGAAATAGCCAATAGAACAGGAATCTGCCAAATGAAACATCAATTTTTGATGAACTGTCAAAAAAGAATATGTGGGGTGCAACATTGGAAACACAATTAGAAACTCATATTGACCAAAGAGTCTTTGAAAACAGAATTGGAAGAATTACTAAAGCCATAAAATCAATTGGCAGTGGATGGTGAGTGCATCACTTTGAGACTAGAAATAAAAGACAGTGTAACCATTACATTGAAAATGTGAGGCTTATCAGAGAAGCTCTTGGAAAAGTTACAAGAGAGCAAGATGAATTACCAAGAAATGACAGTCATGGCAATGGCGTCAACAATTAGCAGAACATTCAGAAAAATAGAATTACAAGTTGAAATGAAAATAATCAGGTGCACAATATTGATTCCTATGATAATGCCAAGATGGAGAGTACCAAAAAAGAAAAAATCGTGAAAGCCTATATGCATGAATACAAATCAAAAATACAAAAGAAAAAGAGAAAAAAATTGAGTTGAAAGAGATAATGGTAAAAAATGGAATAAAGAAAAGATATACAACAAGGAGACCCAATAAATGAACAACTAGAACAGTTAGGATGAAAAACAAACAACATAATCGTAATCTGAGCATATGTGAAAAAAGATGAAGAAACCAAGACTAAATATTAAAATAAAATATTAATTGTAAAACATATGCATAAGATTAATTAGTTATTTTTGTAAATTTATAGTGCAGTAATTTTGATATTAATTATTTGATTTGGCAAAACGGCACTAGACGAGATCGCTACTGCTAATTAAGGCAGAACTGCGTCATCGGCAGACGAATAGAAATTCAAACATTCGGAATTGTAAACAACTGAAATCAGCAGGTACTGGTTAAATATTTGATTGTTGTTAATTCTTTTACTATAAAAATTGTGTAATCAATCATTTTGTTGATGAATCTAATTTATTGGATTTACTTTACTTCTTTTGTATCAGGTTATTTTAATTAATACAATGGAAAGCTAAACGTTCGAGCTCTCGGGTATTCTAGACGGTGGTTCACGGATCCAGTTAACGGGTGAAGTGTATAGCCGGTGCTTACCCGAGAGGCTCTTAGGTTAGGTGTAGGAATAGGGGCTTTTACTCGTATTAGCTTTCCTATCGTTCGTTGTTCATGTTACAAGTCTTATTACATTATGTTAGTAGATCTGTTTACATCAGGAAACATAGGAAATCACAAGACCTATTTGTATTATCTTGGATGTTGTTTATTACATATGATTACTAGTAGACTGACGGACTATCAATTCATCTTTTTTCCCGTGACCGTATTGATTGTTCACATGTATACTACGCTAGCATGTAACTATTTATATGTAAGGTTATTATATGTACGAACTAATAACAAGCTATTGCATCCCGGTTGCGAGACTCCTTTATTAAAGCAACTCATTGATAACAAGAACAATCAATACATTAAATTAGTAAGGTATCACACACTATCACAATTGTCTCCACGCACACTATTCCATTACACTGAGTCATCTGAATTGTGGTTGGTGTCTCTATCGATGTGCCAGTATCGCATGGAAATATTTGTTGTAGCATGATTCTTCAATTCCTCTTTTGTGCTTTGCTGCAGGTCGGGTAAGCGTACCCTGTACTTTGTACACTCCATCTTGTGTCTTGGATCTAAAGCAACAGTCGTTAGTTTCGTGTTAATGTTAGTTAATCAGATAATAATATAATAAGTTAACGGCTGAACGAAAGAACTAAAAGAAGAAAGATGGAGAATGGAGTCCGGCACCTACCGTACTATCAGAGGAGGGAACAATTGTCACAGCAACTCCTAAATTACGTTAATAATTAATAGTATGAAGGTTGGCGAGATTCTACATGGCGACCGTGACAGGCGCTCGACAGCGCAAAGGAAGATTCAGGAGAAAATTGTTCTTTTGGAATCACCTGAATTGGAGGAACAACTAAAAAAGATTGGAAAACTGGAATTAGTGAAGATTAATAAAAGATACCTAGTTATAAAAGGGAAAAAACAACGAACATTCAGCACTTACCAGAGCTTCTAATTAGTGGGAAAAGTGAACAACCAGAAGAATACCCTAAGCTGAAGAAAGAAAAATGGTTAATTCAAAGAAGAAGCAGAAAACCAGAGCTAGAACTCAGAAAACTCCTCAGATGAGGAACACCCCCGAAAACCCAGACGTGAATGTGTCCCTAGATGAAAGCGAACAGTCCCCAGCTGAGCAAATACTTCAACCTGCAGAGTTGACTAATCAGCTGACGACAATGCAGTTAATGGAAGTAATTGAAAATAACACGAAAGAAAGGCAACACTTAACAAAGCAGATTGAAAGGTTAATCGAAAGGGTAAAAGAAGTCGAGATAAAACATGACGAAAAAGAGAGGCTAATAGATGAGATCAAAGAAGACACAAGTCTCCGACTAACCGAGCAAAGGAATTTGTTCCAAAACCAAATTGAACAGTTAACCGAGGTGAATAAGGAGATAAAACTACAAAGTGATCGTCTGCAGAAGATGATAACAGAGTTACACGAAGAAAACGTGAACTTAAGAGAAGAAAACATAATGAAGCAACTAGAAATTGACAATTTGAAAGACGAAATAAGACTAACTGAGTTAAAAAAGAGCGAAATAACTACGATAGAGAATGTGGTAGTAGAAAAACCGCAAGAGTTGAACACAGCGGTACCACAAGATGAGTTAACGATGGACGACTACAAAGCATGTCAAAACGAGGAAGAATTTATAAAAAAGTTAGTACAAAATGTGACAAAGCAAGTAAAATCCAATTGTGAAAAAACGATTGAAACTAAACCAACTTTCAAAGACACAATATTAGCGGAGGAGGACGATAATGATACGTCAGTATGCAAAGCGGTGCTACCGAAATTCACGGGAAGAGTAGATAATTACTCACCAACATTTAACGAATGGTTGGAAATTTTCGAAATGAGTATGAAAGAGAGAAAAGTAACGCAACAAAGAGCGGCAGCAAGATTCCCATTATACTTATCGGGCGCAGCCTATCAGCATTATTTGGTGCTGGAAACCCAAACAAAAATGGAATATAAAAAGTTGATAGGGGAATACCAGCAGTACTACGATGATGAGAGCTTTAAGAGCCAATATCGGATGTTGTTAAACGGAATGAAGATGAATACTAGGGACGACTTAAGGAATTACATGTCTCAAGTGGAAAGATTGCTGAAGCTTAGTTCAAGAGAACAGCGATATTCGAAATATGACTTGTTTGCACACATCAGTAAAGGATTGCCGGAGGCAATTCGAACACAATTCCAAATTAAATGCGACGCAGACGATTCGTTAGATAGAATGATTAGGAAAGGACTCGCAATACAGATAACGATGGAAAGTAACGCAAGAATTAATGAGAAATCGACGATTGGGAAATCGATAATAAATCGCATGCCACCTATGTTCACTAAAACAGTGAATAAACAAGTAATTAAAAAATCAGGAGAAGATCTAGTAAAGATCAAGTTGAAAGATGGCACAATAAAACAAATAAAAAGAAAAGATCTAAAATGCCAAATGTGTGGTAACAAGGGGCACACAAAGAAATTCTGCAAAAGACAAATAAATTGGATAGAGGAGGAAGACGCATACTTTGACGAAGAAGACTTAATAGAAAATGAAGAAGAACAAGAAGAAGAAGAAATAGAGTTAACTGAGACGGAAAATTTAAACTAAAAGGAGCGCCGCCTCCGACAAAACGAGCACCCGTACTAATAGTTACTGACCTGCTGAAAACGAACACAATAACAGTTGTGATCAATGGCGTAATGGTAAATGCAACAGTGGATACGGGAGCAGTAATATCAATAATAACAGACGAATGCGCCGCAAAAGTTGGTTTTCAAAGAAAGGAACTGAATAACGAGAAAAATAGACTTATAAATGCTTCTGGAGAGTATATAGACGTAAAAGGAAAATTGGAAAAGATACCGATAAGGCTAGCTAACACTACATTTTTTCAAACGTTCACAGTAATTGACACCGAAAAAAATCAACTGCCATATGAAATAATATTGGGAAATGATTTTTTAATTGATAACAAGTGTATTATTGATTACAACAAAAAGACAATTACAGTACAGGAAGAAGTGATAACAACGTACGAAGACAAGGAGTCGAACGATACGATAATATTTAAGATAACGCAGGATGTTAAAATACTGCCGAACAATTGGAAAATGTGCGAGATCGAGACGGAAGAAGCAATAAATATGGAAACAATGATATACAGTCAGACCGGCATAAACACGAAAAGGGTATCAATCCCATCAAGCCTGTGTACTGTCAAAGAAGGGAAAGGTTGGATACCACTGTTAAATGCAACGAATCACGTAGTCAACATAAGTAAAGAAAAACTAATTATAAAAGGGAGAAGAGTGAAGACTGAAAAACAAATGGTTGACAAAGTGATTAATATTGTAACTGACGAAGAAACGCAGACATTTCAGATACCGGAGATTAAAGATGAACAATATCAACACCTTGATGAAAATGAAAGACAAGCATTGATAAAAATCCTGAAGAAACACAATAAGATATTTAATTTTGGTGAAATAAGTGTAGGAAAAGCTATTGGTGAAACACATAAAATTATTACTACAACGGATGAGCCAATAAGATTGCCCTGCAGAAGGGTGCCAGAAAATTTAAAAGAGAATTACAACACGATTTTGAACGAGTTGATAGACAACAAGATCATAAGGCCGAGTGAAAGTCCCTATGCGTCACCGACGGTGTTCGTTAAACAGGGTGACAAGTATAGGCTTTGTATAGACTTTAGGAAATTAAATGATGTGACAAAGAAGGATGCGTACCCATTACCGAGGATTGATGATATGATTTACGAGGCAACAAAAAATAAATACTTCACATGCATCGATCTGTGCAAAGCCTATTGGCAGGTTCCGATGGAACCAAAAGACATTGAAAAGACAGCATTTATAACGCCATACGGTCTATTTGAATGGATGTACATGGCGTTCGGACTTTGCAACGCACCGGCGACCTTTCAACGTTATGTTACAAAAGTTCTGAAGCAAGAGAATAAGAAAATGGATGAAGGAGTATGTGCTTATATAGACGACATACTAGTGGCAAGCAATACTATAGAGGAACATTTAGCGAAATTAGATAAAACATTAACAATTTTGTACAACGCCGGACTACGTGTGAATGGAAAAAAATGCGAAATCTTGAAAACAGAGGTAGTTTTTCTGGGAAGACAAATACAAAAAGGGAAGATTAAAATGAAAAACAACGCAAAAGAGATGATCCTTAACATTAAAAGTCCCAAGACTAAAAAAGATATACAGAGAATAATGGGTTTCATTAATTACTACGGGTCATTTATACCGAACATTGCTCAAAAAACGAATAAAATTACGACATTGCTAAAAAAGTCAAAACCATTTGAATGGTCCTGGAAAGAGGAAGAACAACTGGAGAACATAAAGAACGAACTGGCAAAAATGCCGTCATTGAATACACCTGACTATCAGGAGGAGTTCATTTTGGATTGCGATGCAAGTACAGTGGCAATAGGAGCGTGTTTGGGACAAATGAAAGATGGGAAGGAAGTCCCAATACAGTTTTTTAGCAGAAGATTGAAACCTAGTGAAGAAAATTATGGTTCGACGAAATTAGAGATGCTTGCCTTAGTGGAAAGTATTAAAAAATTTCGATATTTCTTAATTGGACAAAAGTTTAAGGTAAGAACAGATAACAGTGGATTGGCATGGTTGAAGAAGTTCTCTGGTGATAAGTCTTCGATCGTATCACGATGGATAGAATACTTAAATGAATTCAGATTCACGATAGAACACAGGAAAGGTAATTTACATAAGAATGCGGATTTTTGGACAGCTCTACCAGAATATCAAAGAGATATTGAAAAACAAGAAGGGGAGAAGAAAAGATTCGACTTTTTACCTCATAACGATTATAAGGAGTTACCAGAAATTAATGCTGACAAGAAAGGACAAGCGATAATGCCAATCGTGATAAAAGAAGAAATCGAGGAGAGTGAAATCATCCAAAAACAAAAAACGGATATGATATTGGCAGAGATAAGAAATAAAATCGCGAATGCAGACGAACAATTGAGTAAACAAGCGAATAGCTATTACCAGAGGTATACTTGGAAAATCAATGATAATGGATTACTGTATGTAAGTGGAAAAATTTTGAGAATAGCAATCCCAGAGTACTATAAAAGGGAGTTAGTGAAGAAAATACACGAAAAAGGTCACATTGGAATCTTGCAAACAGAGCAAACGTTTAATACAAGATTTATAACAACAGGAATACGGAAAGTAGTAGAAGATGTCATTAACAAGTGCGCGACATGTTTACTGAACAACAAAAGCCACTTCCCGCAACAAACAGCGCCGTTGGAAAAAATTACATCGACTGCACCAAATCAGATAGTACATGTGGATTTGGAGAAATTGTCGCAGGATGATGAAGGGTATCAATACATCTTAGTAATAGTAGATAATTTTACGAAGTACGCTAGGATGATCCCTCTAGATTCGACAACTGCAAAGAATGTAGCAGAAAAAATAATGAAAGAGTGGATACTGAAATTTGGACCGATGGAAGTAATAGTATCTGATCGAGGGGTGCAATTCGAAAGCAAGTTGTTCGAGGAAATGGCGAAAATGTTGGAAATTATGACTGAAAAAACAACTGCGTATCACCCACAAGCAAATGGTGCAGTAGAAAGACTGAATAGGACGATGATCAAATTAATAAGAGTGTTAACATCAAGAGTTGGTGGAAGAGACTGGAGAGAGGTGATAGAAATGGTAGAATACTTCTATAATACTTCAGTACATTCTACGACAGGAGTAACACCATTTAAGGCAATGTATGGTAGGGAAGCTGCAACGCCAATATCAATGCAATATGAGAACTATGCAGAAAAACCGGATAATGAATACATTCGAAGAATTAAAAATCAGATGACGGGAATTCATGAAGCGATTTGTCACAACACAAAGAAATCTGCGATTAGACAGCAGAGAAATTTCAACAAGAAGATATATGGGAAACCACACAAAAAAGGTGACAGGGTTTATGCATATACTTTGTTGAGAACACATGATATAAATCAGGTAAGAAAATTAAAAACACAGTGGTCAGGGCCATTTATCATTGCACAAACACTACCAAATAACAATTATAAACTTAACGACGGTAGAATTTTACATTTTCAAAACTTGAAAAGGTCAACAAAAGACATTGACCAGGTCGAACTAGATAAAAATGCACAGTTTAAATTAATTGAAAATAATGATGGTGTATATAATGAGATGGATGATCTCGATAGCGTGGCAGAAGAAGAATTCCAGGAAGAATACAATCCCCCGCAGAGAGAGGATGAGAATGAAAGAAGAATAATGCCCCAGAGGGCTGTAAAAAATAAAAATAAATATGACCCTGAGATATGGGATATTAATTTAGTAACTTCATTTAGATTAGATAATGAAAAGAGCCGGCAGTCGATCACCACTGAAGAGCAGAAGAGTACGCAGGAGATCCCCGAAATCCGATCGTCAGTTAAAGGGCGTGACGAGGGGAGAGAACACTAACGGCGATGGTAGAAAAACTAGGTCTCCCAGATCCGATTGTCAGTTAAAGGGCATGACGATGGAGCATTGTTCACCTAGTAACAGAAGAAGAAGAGTGCGAAGGAAATCTCCTCAATCCGATTGTCACTTAAAGGGCATGAGGATGGAGAATACATCAGCAACAAATAAGAGAAGACGAATAAGAAGGAGGTCTCCGCAATCCGATTGTCAGCTAAAGGGCATGAGGATGGAGACAACGCCGAAAAGACCACCCTCAACCAAATGTCAATTAAAGGGCAGGCGGATAAACGAGGGCCAACATCGAGATACCGATCGTCAATTAAAGGGCGTGAGGTTGGAGGAAAAATCGAGCTCATCAATGGAACACTCCCCCACATCCAGCGGAACTCGAAGCCAATTAAAGGGCGGAGAGGATGCAGCTAAAATAACAGGTCCTTGCTTGCAGTTAAAGGCAGCAAGGACTGAAATCCGCGGTCAATACGTTGACCCGGATGTGCAAGACATTAGTGAAGACTCAGATATGGATACCTCGGAGCAGCCATCTACTAGCTCAATACCATCGACAAGCTATAGTTCACAACCGTTCTCCCACAGACAATCATCTACGACAACGAAATCCTCGAAATCTGAAGAAAGAGAGAGCAGGATGACAAAAATCGGAAAAGATAAAATTCATCCATATTTCATAGCCAACAGAAAAATCCGTTACAACTCACAAGATAACTTATCACCGGAGACGAAAAGGTTTCTACAACAGAACGTATCAACAAAAGAAACAGAAGCATCGGCAATACCTATTGTAATCGATAAACAGAACAGGCCAGTTTGCAATACAATCATTTCCTACTCTAGAAATATGAAAGAGGATTTTAACAGACCATACTTCAAAAGCACAACGCATATAACATTCGAGGAAATGTTCACACTGAAAGACGTTCAAAAACTTATCAAAAACAAAAACAAACTCATAGAAAAGTGCGAGCAGGTGAATTTGGACAGAGAGCACATGACGCTGATATATTTCATAAAGAAATTGGAAATAGCCTCCAAAAATCTTGAAATAAACATAGAAGAAACGTTAAAGTTCGCAAAGGAGCAGAAAGTAAAAGTCATTGTGATCGCGAGGTCGCAAGCTGATGAAGAAATGCCAGAATTTTTGCATGCATTAGAAGAAAAGATGGAAAACGTCTTTATAATGAACCAAAGTGGAGAGACTATTTCCGAAATGATCAGCATAGACTTGCAGATAAATAGTATGGCGCCAGCGGAAAGAATAATGGTCGATTCAAAAATAGCGATTGACATGTATTACCAAGTCAGGACAATGGAAATACTGGGGATAACCGAAAATCTCGAAGAGATAGGAAACTTATACATAAAATGTAGTATGAGACAAACTCCGGAGCACCTGAAAAGTATAATGGAAGTGTGGAAGGAAATGAAAACGGAAAAGCCGATGCATGAAGAATGGCCTCTAATAGATATAAAGTCGCCTATTAAAAGTTATCACAAATCCGTAGAGATGACACTGTTAGAGATCAGAAAGGCATACGAAATGGATTCAAAAAGGAATTTCAGGAATATGATTTTCGAAGAAGTCAACGCACCCCACATCCGTGCACGAACGTCAATATGGATACTAAGCGTTGCGTTGACGAACAACGAAAAACTAGTGCTGCCAATTCGGAAGAAGGAGAGGAAAAGTATGGCTAAAAATAAATGTTACGAGATAGCTATATCACCGATGCCTAGTAATATTAAGCAATGGTTATTACAATATGTAGACATATTATCATTGTCACCTACGAAAAAGATACAGCAAAAGTTTGAGAAATATTACGTACGATTGTTAACGCAGCAACACACACTTGGGAGACCAAGCATAGTGGAACTCGCCAACAAAACTGGAATATGCCCTGCAGAGATAGATATCATTAATGATGAAGCAAAGAAATTTATGTGGGGAGCGACCTCTAACACAAAACTAAAAGCAATAAGGCAGCAGCCATGGATGACAACCAGAAGTTTAATACGGAGAGAAAGTGTAAGCACGATAGACACAATACAGAAAGTAGCAGAAAAACAGGTCAATAAAATCATTACAAATGAGATGAAAAAGTACGTGCGAGATTATCCTCAGTGCGCCTATATGAAGATAATTAAAAAGTCAGAAGTGATGCGCAAAGAAGGTGAGAATAGACCCATAGAAATTATAGAGATGGTAAGTAAGTCACAAGAAGAAATGAGGATGGAAGAGCTGTTGCTACAAACGAATACAATCGCGCTAACGCCAAACACACAGAGAGAAATCGACAAAGTGAATCTGGAAAAGTGGGGCGAAAAAGAACCGAGTGAAATATCATGGGTCGATACGGATGATGAGCGGCTGCTGGTAGAAATAACCGTACGGAGAGAAAAAACCGATAACATAGTACAAAGGATTTATGGTGAAGTCTATGAGAGAGAAACTAAGTCTATGATAAAGATTTTATGTACCGAGGCCTTCACAAAACAAGAAGTAACACAGATGTTACAACCTAACAGTCAGCTAGCAGTCGATATCGAATGTATTACATCAAAGTTGGTAATGAACTCAGAAACCACGAAGAATTTGATGAAACATGGGTTAACAAACGCTTTCTGGGAGAGTATAAATACCAGCAAGAATAACTACCCTGCAACATTTGGCATGGCGACAACATCAAACATGGATGGATCGTATGAGCACATTGAAAAACAAACATTAACTACATTGTTAAAGTGCACACCACCTCCGACGATATCGATACCAATGCTACTACCTACGTGGCGGTTGAAAAAGAAGAAACCAGTAAAAGCCTTCTTGCATGAAGAAAACACATACGTGAACAAGCTAGAAGACGCTGAACGGATCGTAAGAGATGAAAGATACAGGAGATTGAAAGAAATTCTAAGCAAAAATGATAATAAAGAGAGGGTCTTCATCGAAGGTGCAGTGACCCCATATGATCTATATAGTGAAGGCGAGCCAATCCACAGACAGATTGGGAAAGTTCGAAAAGAGATTGAGAAGAGAAACACAAAGACAGTAATTCTCTTTTCTGGAATTAATGATATAGTCTGGGGAGAACTATGGAGTTCTGAATACCGGTATTACGATGTCATGCGTAGAGTAGAGATTATAACGATGATACGATTGGGAAAAAACGACCCAGAGCAGATAACACGAGAAGAAATCCGAAACAATATCAGTGCGTTTTACGATGAAGCATCGATTTCAAAGTCTCTAAGATCAACTTACGAATTCTTTTACCCAGAAACAACAGTACGTCCAGAATTATCACATACGAGCAGGGTAGATGCTATGATGACTATAATGATAGCAATTAAAGGCTTGAAATTATACGAAAAATTCTATGAAGAATTTAATAGCAAACTCAACGAGTTAAGAAGCATGTGTACGATATCGAACAAATTGAGGAACCCAATGTTCTTAAGACACAAGAAACTGGTCACAACGGAGAAAGAAGTGGTGTTAAAATTAAAGAAGAATGAAAAATTCGAGAAGACGGAATGGGAGATGCAAGAAGCTAACGACATGATTAAACAAGCGGTTGAGATGGTCCATGGCAAAAGAGTCGTAATTCTTAATTAGCTGTGCTGGAGGGGGAGTGTAACATAATCGTAATCTGAGCATATGTGGTCAAAGTGAGAAAAAGAAGAAGAAACCAAGACTAAATATTAAAATATTTATTGTAAAACATATGCATAAGATTAATTAGTTATTTTTGTAAATTTATAGTGCAGTAATTTTGATATTAATTATTTGTTGTGGCAAAACGGCACTAGACGAGATTGCTACTGCTAATTAAGGCAGAACTGCGTCATCGGCAGACGAATAGAAATTCAAACGTTCTAAATTGTAAACAACTGAAATCAGCAGGTACTGGTTAAATATTTGATTGTTGTTAATTCGTTTACTATAAAAAGTGTGTAATCAATCATTTTGTTGATGAATCTAATTTATTGGATTTACTTTACTTCTTTTGTATCAGGTTATTTTAATTAATACAATGGAAAGCTAAACGTTCGAGCTCTCGGGTATTCTAGACGGTGGTTCACGGATCCAGTTAACGGGTGAAGTGCATAGCCGGTGCTTACCCGAGAGGCTCTTAGGTTAGGTGTAGGAATAGGGGCTTTTACTCGTATTAGCTTTCCTATCGTTCGTTGTTCATGTTACAAGTATTATTACATTATGTTAGTAGATCTGTTTACATCAGGAAATATAGGAAATCACAAGACCTACTTGTATTATCTTGGATGTTGTTTGTTACATATGATTACTAGTAGACTGACGGACTATCAATTCATCTTTTTTCCCGTGACCGTATTGATTGTTCACATGTATACTACGCTAGCATGTAACTATTTATATGTAAGGTTATTATATGTACGAACTCATAACAAGCTATTGCATCCCGGTTGCGAGATTCCTTTATTAAAGCAACTCATTGATAACAAGAACAATCAATACATTAAATTAGTAAGGTATCACACACTATCACCATTGTCTCCACGCACACTATTCCATTACACTGAGTCATCTGAATTGTGGTTGGTGTCTCTATCGATGTGCCAGTATCGCATGGAAATATTTGTTATAGCATGATTCTTCAATTCCTCTTTTGTGCTTTGCTGCAGGTCGGGTAAGCGTACCCTGTACTTTGTACACTCCATCTTGTGTCTTGGATCTAAAGTAACAGTCGTTAGTTTCGTGTTAATGTTAGTTAATCAGATAATAAGTTAACGGCTAAACGAAAGAACTGAAAGAAGAAAGATGGAGAATGGAGTCCGGCACCTACCGTACTATCAGAGGAGGGAACAATTGTTACAGCAACTCCTAAATTAAGTTAATAATTAATAGTATGAAGGTTGGCGAGATTCTACATGGCGACCGTGACAGGCGCTCGACAGCGCAAAGGAAGATTCAGGAGAAAATTGTTCTTTTGGAATCACCTGAATTGGAGGAACAACTAAAAAAGATTGGAAAACTGGAATTAGTGAAGATTAATAAAAGATACCTAGTTATAAAAGGGAAAAAACAACGAACATTCAGCACTTACCAGAGCTTCTAATTAGTGGGAAAAGTGAACAACCAGAAGAATACCCTAAGCTGAAGAAAGAAAAATGGTTAATTCAAAGAAGAAGCAGAAAACCAGAGCTAGAACTCAGAAAACTCCTCAGATGAGGAACACCCCCGAAAACCCAGACGTGAATGTGTCCCTAGATGAAAGCGAACAGTCCCCAGCTGAGCAAATACTTCAACCTGCAGAGTTGACTAATGAGCTGACGACAATGCAGTTAATGGAAGTAATTGAAAATAACACGAAAGAAAGGCAACACTTAACAAAGCAGATTGAAAGGTTAATCGAAAGGGTAAAAGAGGTTGAAATAAAACATGCCGAAAAAGAGAGGCTAATAGATGAAATCAAAGAAGACACAAGTCTCCGACTAACCGAGCAAAGAAATTTGTTCCAAAACCAAATTGAACAGTTAACCGAGGTGAACAAGGAGATAAAACTACAAAGTGATCGTCTACAGAAGATGATAACAGAGTTACACGAAGAAAACGTGAACTTAAGAGAAGAAAACATAATGAAGCAACTAGAAATTGACAATTTGAAAGACGAAATAAGACTAACTGAGTTAAAAAAGAGCGAAATAACTACGATAGAGAATGTGGTAGTAGAAAAACCGCAAGAGTTGAACACAGCGGTACCACAAGATGAGTTAACGATGGATGACTACAAAGCATGTCAAAACGAGGAAGAATTTATAAAAAAGTTAGTACAAAATGTGACAAAGCAAGTAAAATCCAATTGTGAAAAAACGATCGAAACTAAACCAACTTTCAAAGACACAATATTAGCGGAGGAGGACGATAATGATACGTCAGTATGCAAAGCGGTGCTACCGAAATTCACGGGAAGAGTAGATAATTACTCACCAACATTTAACGAATGGTTGGAGATTTTCGAAATGAGTATGAAAGAGAGAAAAGTAACGCAACAAAGAGCGGCAGCAAGATTCCCATTATACTTATCGGGCGCAGCGTATCAGCATTATTTGGTGCTGGAAACCCAAACAAAAATGGAATATAAAAAGTTGATAGGGGAATACCAGCAGTACTACGATGATGAGAGCTTTAAGAGCCAGTATCGGATGTTGTTAAACGGAATGAAAATGAATACTAGGGACGACTTAAGGAATTACATGTCTCAAGTGGAAAGATTGCTGAAGCTTAGTTCAAGAGAACAGCGATATTCGAAATATGACTTGTTTGCACACATCAGTAAAGGATTGCCGGAGGCAATTCGAACACAATTCCAAATTAAATGCGACGCAGACGATTCGTTAGATAGAATGATTAGGAAAGGACTCGCAATACAGATAACGATGGAGAGTAACGCAAGAATTAATGAGAAATCGACGATTGGGAAACCGATAATAAATCGCATGCCACCTATGTTCACTAAAACAGTGAATAAACAAGTAATTAAAAAATCAGGAGAAGATCTAGTAAAGATCAAGTTGAAAGATGGCACAATAAAACAAATAAAAAGAAAAGATCTAAAATGCCAAATGTGTGGTAACAAGGGGCACACAAAGAAATTCTGCAAAAGACAAATAAATTGGATAGAGGAGGAAGACGCATACTTTGACGAAGAAGACTTAATAGAAAATGAAGAAGAACAAGAAGAAGAAGAAATAGAGTTAACTGAGATGGAAAATTTAAACTAGAAGGAGCGCCGCCTCCGACAAAACGAGCACCCGTACTAATAGTTACTGACCTGCTGAAAACGAACACAATAACAGTTGTGATCAATGGCGTAATGGTAAATGCAACAGTGGATACGGGAGCAGTAATATCAATAATAACAGACGAATGCGCCGCAAAAGTTGGTTTTCAAAGAAAGGAACTGAATAACGAGAAAAATAGACTTATAAATGCTTCTGGAGAGTATATAGACGTAAAAGGAAAATTGGAAAAGATACCGATAAGGCTAGCTAACACTACATTTTTTCAAACGTTCACAGTAATTGACACCGAAAAAAATCAACTGCCATATGAAATAATATTGGGAAATGATTTTTTAATTGATAACAAGTGTATTATTGATTACAACAAAAAGACAATTACAGTACAGGAAGAAGTGATAACAACGTACGAAGACAAGGAGTCGAACGATACGATAATATTTAAGATAACGCAGGATGTTAAAATACTGCCGAACAATTGGAAAATGTGCGAGATCGAGACGGAAGAAGCAATAAATATGGAAACAATGATATACAGTCAGACCGGCATAAACACGAAAAGGGTATCAATCCCATCAAGCCTGTGTACTGTCAAAGAAGGGAAAGGTTGGATACCACTGTTAAATGCAACGAATCACGTAGTCAATATAAGTAAAGAAAAACTAATTATAAAAGGGAGAAGAGTGAAGACTGAAAAACAAATGGTTGACAAAGTGATTAATATTGTAACTGACGAAGAAACGCAGACATTTCAGATACCGGAGATTAAAGATGAACAATATCAACACCTTGATGAAAATGAAAGACAAGCATTGATAGAAATCCTGAAGAAACACAATAAGATATTTAATTTTGGTGAAATAAGTGTAGGAAAAGCTATTGGTGAAACACATAAAATTATTACTACAACGGATGAGCCAATAAGATTGCCCTGCAGAAGGGTGCCAGAAAATTTAAAAGAGAATTACAACACGATTTTGAACGAGTTGATAGACAACAAGATCATAAGGCCGAGTGAAAGTCCCTATGCGTCACCAACGGTGTTCGTTAAACAGGGTGACAAGTATAGGCTTTGTATAGACTTTAGGAAATTAAATGATGTGACAAAGAAGGATGCGTACCCATTACCGAGGATTGATGATATGATTTACGAGGCAACAAAAAATAAATACTTCACATGCATTGATCTGTGCAAAGCCTATTGGCAGGTTCCGATGGAACCAAAAGACATTGAAAAGACAGCATTTATAACGCCATACGGTCTATTCGAATGGATGTACATGGCGTTCGGACTTTGCAACGCACCGGCGACCTTTCAACGTTATGTTACAAAAGTTCTGAAGCAAGAGAATAAGAAAATGGATGAAGGAGTATGTGCTTATATAGACGACATACTAGTGGCAAGCAATACTATAGAGGAACATTTAGCGAAATTAGATAAAACATTAACAATTTTGTACAACGCCGGACTACGTGTGAATGGAAAAAAATGTGAAATCTTGAAAACAGAGGTAGTTTTTTTGGGAAGGCAAATACAAAAAGGGAAGATCAAAATGAAAAACAACGCAAAAGAGATGATCCTTAACATTAAGAGTCCGAAGACTAAAAAAGATATACAAAGAATAATGGGCTTCATTAACTATTACGGGTCATTTATACCGAACATTGCTCAAAAAACGAATAAAATTACGACATTGCTAAAAAAGTCAAAACCATTTGAATGGTCTTGGAGAGAGGAAGAACAACTAGAGAACATAAAGAATGAACTTGCAAAAATGCCGTCATTGAATACACCTGATTATCAGGAGGAGTTCATTTTGGATTGCGATGCAAGCACAGTGGCAATAGGAGCGTGTTTGGGACAAATGAAAGATGGGAAGGAAGTCCCTATACAGTTTTTTAGCAGAAGATTAAAACCTAGTGAAGAAAATTATGGCTCGACGAAATTAGAGATGCTTGCCTTAGTGGAAAGTATTAAGAAATTTCGATACTTCTTAATCGGACAAAAGTTTAAGGTGAGAACAGATAATAGTGGTCTGGCGTGGTTGAAGAAGTTCTCTGGTGATAAGTCTTCGATCGTATCACGGTGGATAGAATATTTAAATGAATTCAGATTCACGATAGAGCACAGGAAAGGTAATTTACATAAGAATGCGGATTTTTGGACAGCTCTACCAGAATATCAAAGAGATATTGAAAAACAGGAAGGAGAAAAGAAAAGATTCGACTTTTTACCTCACAATGATTATAAGGAATTACCAGAAATCAATGCTGATAAGAAAGGACAAGCGATAATGCCAATCGTGATAAAAGAAGAAATCGAAGAGAGTGAAATCATCCAAAAGCAAAAAACGGATATGATATTGGCAGAGATAAGAAATAAAATCGCGAATGCGGACGAACAATTAAGTAAACAAGCGAATAGCTACTACCAGAGGTATACTTGGAAAATCAATGACAATGGACTACTGTATGTAAGTGGAAAAATTTTAAGAATAGCAATCCCAGAGTATTATAAGAGGGAGCTAGTGAAGAAAATACATGAAAAAGGTCACATTGGAATCCTACAAACAGAGCAAACATTTAATACAAGATTTATAACAACAGGGATACGGAAAGTTGTAGAAGATGTCATTAACAAGTGCACGACATGTTTACTAAACAATAAAAGCCATTTCCCGCAACAGACAGCGCCGTTAGAAAAAATTACATCAACCGCACCAAATCAGATAGTACATGTGGATTTGGAGAAATTGTCGCAGGATGATGAAGGGTATCAATACATCTTAGTAATAGTAGATAATTTTACGAAGTACGCTAGGATGATCCCTCTAGACTCGACAACTGCAAAGAATGTAGCAGAAAAAATAATGAAAGAGTGGATACTGAAATTTGGACCGATGGAAGTAATAGTATCTGATCGAGGGGTGCAATTCGAAAGCAAATTGTTCGAGGAAATGGCGAAAATGTTGGAAATTATGACCGAAAAAACAACTGCGTATCACCCACAAGCAAATGGTGCAGTAGAGAGACTGAATAGGACGATGATCAAATTAATAAGAGTGTTAACATCAAGAGTTGGTGGAAGAGACTGGAGAGAGGTGATAGAAATGGTAGAATACTTCTATAACACTTCAGTACATTCTACGACAGGAGTAACACCATTTAAGGCAATGTATGGTAGGGAAGCTGCAACGCCAATATCAATGCAATATGAGAACTATGCAGAAAAACCGGATAATGAATATATTCGAAGAATTAAAAATCAGATGACGGGAATTCATGAAGCGATTTGTCACAACACAAAGAAGTCTGCGATCAGACAGCAGAGGAATTTCAACAAAAAGATCTATGGGAAACCACACAAAAAGGGTGACAGGGTTTACACATACACTTTGTTGAGAACACAAGACATAAATCAAGTAAGGAAATTAAAAACACAATGGTCAGGGCCATTTATCATTGCACAGACACTACCAAATAATAACTATAAATTGAACGACGGTAGAATTTTACATTTTCAAAACCTGAAAAGGGCAACAAAAGATATTGACCAGGCTAAACTAGACGAAAATGCATGGTTTAAATTAATCGAAAATAGTGATGGTGTAAATAATGATATGAATGATCTGGATAGCGTGGCAGAAGAGGAATTCCAAGAAGAATACAATCCTCCACAGAGAGAGGATGACAGTGAAAGAAGAATAATGCCCCAGAGGGCCGTAAAAAAATAAAAATAAATACGACCCTGAGATATGGGATATAAATTTAATAACTCCATTTAGATTAGATAATGAAGAGAGCCGGCAGTCGATCACCATTGAAGAGCAGAAGGATACACAGGAAATCCCCGAAATCCGATCGTCAGTTAAAGGGTGTGACGAGGGGAGAAAACACTAGCAGTGATAGCAGAAACACTAGGTCTCCCAAATCCGATTGTCAGTTAAAGGGCATGACAATGGAGCATTGTTCACCTAGTAACAGAAGAAGAAGAATTCGAAGGAAATCTCCTCAATCTGATTGTCAATTAAAGGGCATGAGGATGGAGAATATACCAGCAATGAATAAAAGAAGACGAATAAGAAGGAGGTCTCCGCAATCCGATTGTCAGCTAAAGGGCATGAGGATGGAGACAACGCCGAAAAGACCACCCTCAACCAAATGTCAATTAAAGGGCAGGCGGGTAAACGAGGGCCAACATCGAGATACCGATCGTCAATTAAAGGGCGTGAGGTTGGAGGAAAAATCGAGCTCGTCAATGGAACACTCCCCCACATCCAGCGGAACTCGAAGCCAATTAAAGGGCGGAGAGGATGCAGCTAAGATAACAGGTCCTTGCTTGCAGTTAAAGGCAGCAAGGACTGAAATCCGCGGTCAATACGTTGACCCGGATGTGCAAGACATTAGTGAAGACTCAGATATGGATACCTCGGAGCAGCCATCTACTAGCTCAATACCATCGACAAGCTATAGTTCACAACCGTTCTCTCACAGACAATCATCGACGACAATGAAATCCTCGAAATCTGAAGAGAGAGAGAGCAGGATGACAAAAATCGGAAAAGATAAAATTCATCCATATTTCATAGCCAATAGAAAAATCCGTTATAACTCACAAGATAACTTATCACCGGAGACGAAAAGGTTTCTACAACAGAACGTATCAACAAAAGAAACAGAAGCATCGGCAATACCTATTGTAATCGATAAACAGAATAGGCCAGTTTGCAATACGATCATTTCCTACTCCAGAAACATGAAAGAAGATTTTAACAGACCATACTTCAAAAGCACAACGCATATAACATTCGAAGAAATGTTCACACTGAAAGATGTTCAAAAACTTATAAAAAACAAAAACAAACTCATAGAAAAGTGTGAGCAGGTGAATTTGGACAGAGAGCACATGACGCTGATATATTTCATAAAGAAATTGGAAATAGCCTCTAAAAATCTTGAAATAAACATAGAAGAAACGTTAAAGTTTGCAAAGGAGCAGAAAGTAAAAGTCATTGTGATCGCGAGGTCGCAAGCTGATGAAGAAATGCCGGAATTTTTGCATACATTAGAAGAAAAGATGGAAAACGTGTTTATAATGAACAAAAGTGGAGAGACTATTTCGGAAATGATTAGTATAGACTTGCAGATAAGTAGTATGGCGCCAGCGGAAAGAATAATGGTCGACTCAAAAATAGCGATTGATATGTATTACCAAGTCAGGACAATGGAAATACTGGGGATAACCGAAAATCTCGAAGAGATAGGAAACCTATACATAAAATGTAGTATGAGACAAACTCCGGAGCACCTGAAAAGTATAATGGAAGTGTGGAAGGAAATGAAAACAGAAAAGCCGATGCATGAAGAATGGCCTCTCATAGATATAAAGTCGCCTATAAAAAGTTATCACAAATCCGTAGAGATGACACTGTTAGAGATCAGGAAGGCATATGAAATGGATTCAAAAAGAAATTTCAGAAATATGATTTTCGAAGAAGTCAATGCACCCCACATCCGTGCACGAACGTCAATATGGATACTAAGCGTTGCGTTGACGAACAACGAAAAACTAGTGCTGCCAATTCGGAAGAAGGAGAGGAAAAGTATGGCTAAAAATAAACGTTATGAGATAGCCATATCACCGATACCTAATAACATCAAGCAATGGTTATTACAATATGTGGACATATTATCTTTATCACCTACGAAAAAGATACAGCAAAAGTTTGAGAAATACTACGTACGATTGTTAACGCAGCAGCACACACTTGGGAGACCAAGCATAGTGGAACTCGCCAACAAAACTGGAATATGTCCTGCAGAGATAGATATAATTAATGATGAAGCGAAGAAATTTATGTGGGGAGCTACCTCTAACACGAAATTAAAAGCAATAAAGCAACAGCCATGGATGACAACCAGAAGTTTAATACGGAGAGAAAGTGTAAGCACGATAGAGACGATACAGAAAGTAGCAGAAAAACATGTTAACAAAATCATTACAAATGAGATGAAGAAGTACGTGCGAGATTATCCTCAGTGCGCTTATACGAAGATAATTAAAAAGTCAGAAGTGATGCGCAAAGAAGGTGAGAATAGACCCATAGAAATTATAGAAATGGTAAGTAAATCACAGGAAGAAATGAAGATGGAAGAACTGCTGCTACAAACGAATACAATTGCGCTTACGCCAAACACTCAGAGAGAAATCGACAAAGTAAACCTGGAAAAATGGGGAGAAAAAGAACCGAGTGAAATATCATGGGTCGATACGGATGATGAGTGTCTGCTAGTAGAGATAACTGTACGAAGAGAAAAAACTGATAACATAGTACAGAGAATCTATGGTGAAGTCTATGATAAAGATTTTATGTACCGAAGCCTTCACAAAACAAGAAGTAACACAGATGTTACAACCTAACAGTCAGCTAGCAGTCGACATTGAATGCATTACATCAAAATTGGTGATGAAGTCAGAAACCGCGAAAAATTTAATGAAACATGGATTAACAAATGCTTTCTGGGAGAGTATAAATACCAGCAAGAATAACTACCCCGCAACATTTGGCATGGCGACAACATCCAATATGGATGGATCATATGAGAACATTGAAAAGCAAACATTAACTACATTGTTAAAGTGCACACCACCTCCGACGATTTCGATACCAATGCTACTACCTACGTGGCGGTTGAAAAAGAAGAAACCAGTAAAAGCCTTCTTGCATGAAGAAAACACATACGTGAACAAGCTAGAAGACGCTGAACGGATCGTAAGAGATGAAAGATACAGGAGATCGAAAGAAATTCTAAGCAAAAACGACAATAAAGAGAGGGTGTTCATCGAAGGCGCAGTAACCCCATATGATCTATATAGTGAAGGCGAGCCAATCCACAGACAGATTGGGAAAGTTCGAAAAGAGATTGAGAAGAGGAGCATGAAAACAGTAATTCTTTTCTCTGGAATCAATGATATCGTCTGGGGAGAACTATGGAGCTCTGAATACCGGTATTACGATGTCATGCGTAGAGTAGAGATTATAACGATGATACGATTGGGAAAAAACGATCCAGAGCAGATAACACGAGAAGAAATCCGAAACAATATCAGTGCGTTTTACGATGAAGCATCGATTTCAAAGTCTCTAAGATCAACCTACGAATTCTTTTACCCAGAAACGACAGTACGTCCAGAATTATCAAATTACTAGTTAGGTTCAAAGCTATTTATTTAAAATTTCTAAAGTACCTGCTGATTTTGAATTTCAAATAATTCTTCTGCCAATATGGCTGTTCATACGTAAGCGTCATTTCGCTCATTGCAATTTGTCAAATGTTACTTGATTGGCTAACAAGTTTCTCTTAATTTGAACAATATTGTAGCTAGTTGCATCTTACAAAAAATGAATAGAATCATTAACTAAATTTTACAATGATATTTTTGATTATATTTAATCACTATAATTGTTCAACATTAATCCTTGATATGATTAAACAAGCGGTTGAGATGGTCCATGGTGAAAGAGTCGTAATTCTTAATTAGCTGTGCTGGAGGGGGAGTGTAACATAATCGTAATCTGAGCATATGTGGAAAAAGAAGAAGAAACCAAGACTAAATATTAAAATAAAATATTAATTGTAAAACATATGCATAAGATTAATTAGTTATTTTTGTAAATTTATAGTGCAGTAATTTTGATATTAATTATTTGATTTGGCAAAACGGCACTAGACGAGATCGCTACTGCTAATTAAGGCAGAACTGCGTCATCGGCAGACGAATAGAAATTCAAACGTTCTAAATTGTAAACAACTGAAATCAGCAGGTACTGGTTAAATATTTGATTGTTGTTAATTAGTTTACTATAAAAAGTGTGTAATCAATCATTTTGTTGATGAATCTAATTTATTGGATTTACTTTACTTCTTTTGTATCAGGTTATTTTAATTAATACAATGGAAAGCTAAACGTTCGAGCTCTCGGGTATTCTAGACGGTGGTTCACGGATCCAGTTAACGGGTGAAGTGCATAGCCGGTGCTTACCCGAGAGGCTCTTAGGTTAGGTGTAGGAATAGGGGCTTTTACTCGTATTAGCTTTCCTATCGTTCGTTGTTCATGTTACAAGTATTATTACATTATGTTAGTAGATCTGTTGACATCAGGAAATATAGGAAATCACAAGACCTACTTGTATTATCTTGGATGTTGTTTGTTACATATGATTACTAGTAAACTGACGGACTATCAATTCATCTTTTTTCCCGTGACCGTATTGATTGTTCACATGTATACTACGCTAGCATGTAACTATTTATATGTAAGGTTATTATATGTACGAACTAATAACAAGCTATTGCATCCCGGTTGCGAGACTCCTTTATTAAAGCAACTCATTGATAACAAGAACAATCAATACATTAAATTAGTAAGGTATCACACACTATCACAATTGTCTCCACGCACACTATTCCATTACACTGAGTCATCTGAATTGTGGTTGGTGTCTCTATCGATGTGCCAGTATCGCATGGAAATATTTGTTGTAGCATGATTCTTCAATTCCTCTTTTGTGCTTTGCTGCAGGTCGGGTAAGCGTACCCTGTACTTTGTACACCCCATCTTGTGTCTTGGATCTAAAGCAACAGTCGTTAGTTTCGTGTTAGTTAATCAGATAATGATATAATAAGTTAACGGCTGAACGAAAGAACTAAAAGAAGAAAGGTGGAGAATGGAGTCCGGCACCTACCGTACTATCAGAGGAGGGAACAATTGTCACAGCAACTCCTAAATTACGTTAATAATTAATAGTATGAAGGTTGGCGAGATTCTACAATAAGCATAATAAAATATTCAACTTCAGAGAGATCTGTTTGGGAAAAGCAATCAGAGAAACACACAAAATAATCACTACAATGGATGAACCAATTAGATTACCCTGCAGAAGAGTAGCAGAAAATCTGAAAGAGAAATACAATACAATTTTAAATGAGCACATTGATAATAAAATCATAAGGCTCAGTGAAAGTCCTTTTGTATCACCAACAGTGTTCATAAAACAGGGAGAAAAATACAGGCTGTGCATAGATTTCAGGAAATTGAATGATGTGACTAAAAAAGATGCTTATCCATTACCACAAATAGATGATATGATCTATGAAGTGACAAAAAACAAATACTTCACATGTATCAACTTATGCAAAGCATATTGGCAGGTGCCAATGGAGCCTAAGGACATTGAAAGAACAGTGTTTATAACTCCCTACGGTTTGTTTGAGTGGATGTATATGGCGTTTGGACTTTGTAATGCACCAGCAACGTTTCAACAGTATGTAATGAAAGTCTTGAAACAAAAGAATAAGAAAATGGAAGAGGGAGTATGTGCATACATAGACGACATACTAATCGGGAGTAAGACAGTAGATGAGCATTTAGAAAAGTTAGACAGAACATTAACAATTCTCTATAATGCTGGATTAAGAGTGAACAGCAAGAAATGTGAAATTTTAAAGACCGAAGTAGTATTTTTGGGAAGAAGGATACAACAAGGCAAGATCAAAATGAAAAATAATGCGAAGGAAATGATTTTAAATATAAAAAGCCAGAAAACAAAGAAGGATATACAAAGAATAATGGGGTTTATCAACTATTATGGATCATTTATACCAAACATAACTCAAAAAATGACTAGAATAACAGCATTACTTAAAAAATCTAAACCCTTTGAATGGACATGGAGAGAAGAATGACAGTTAGAAAACATTAAAAATGAACTTGCTAAAATGCCTTTGTTAAATACACCTGACTATGAAGAAGAATTTATATTGGACTGCGATGCCAGTAATGTCACGATAGGAGCTTGTTTGGGACAGATGAGAAATGGTAGGGAAGTACCTATACAATTCCTTAGCCAGCAACTAAAAACAAGTGAAGAAAATTATGGGTCAACAAAGTTAGAAATGTTGGCATTGGTAGAAAGCATAAAGAAATTTAGATACTAATAGTTGCTTAGCATGGCTCAAGAAATTTTTGGGAGACAAATCATCAATTGTGTCAAGGTGGATAGAATATTTAAATGAATTTAGATTTACAATCAAACATAGGAAAGGCACATTACACAAAAATGCTGACTTCTGGACTGCACTGCTTGACTACCAAAGAGACATAGAGAAGCAAGAAGGAGAAAAGAAGAAATTCGATTTTTTGCCACATAATGAATACAATGAATTACCAGATATTAATGCAGATAAAAAGGGTCAAGCGATAATGTCCATTACAATTAAAGAGGAAATCAATGAGAGTGAAATTGTCGAAAAACAGAAAATAGATATAGTAATGACAGAGATAAGAGGAAAATTGGAAAATTGCAATAAACAACTGAGCAAGGAAGCAAATAGCTATTTCCAGAGATACACATGGAAAATAAACCAAAATGGGTTACTATATGTGCATGGAAAAACACTAAGAATAGTGATCCCGGAATATTATAAAAGGGAATTGGTAAGAAAAATTCATGAAAAAGGGCACATTGGAATAATCCAAACTGAACAAACGTTTAACGCAAGATTTATAATGTATATTGCAACCAAGAAAATAACATGTGTCGAAAAAGAGATAATTGTATCTGTCGATAAAACATTTTTGACAAATTGTTGCTTACATTATTTTTAGCCGCCATCTTGGCAGATGTTTAAATTCAAATCAACAGGTACTTCTCTTCAAATTACTATAAATATGATTAAAACTATTGTAAGAGCTGATAAAGAATTTTACTCTGAATTCTATTTATTTCATCTTATTAACAGTTTGATTATTAATACAATGTCGAGCTAATCGAGCAGTGTTTAGTAGTGGTCTGGATCCATCACAGGGAACGATTCAAGGGGCTCTGTGCCAGATCACGAAAGTGCACTTAGGTTGGGTATAGGGGTTTTCTCACGATTAGCCAACTAGCATTTCCAGCTACATGTATTAGATAATTAACATTCAACAAATGGTTGGATAACCAAACCTTAGGGATTATATTTATATATTTTCAGATCCAAATTAAGTGACCTATAATCGACTGATAATGACCTTACATGTAGTAATTATAAATGTAAGTTAGGAAGTTGTTCGATATTTGTTTATTTAATAAAGCCAATATATTTCGGTAATGGCTACATGTAATATTGAATGAACAACTAGTGACAGTTTCCGGTTGCAAATAGATACAACACTTTCACACAATAGAGATTAAGTTGAGTTGTGTCATGCCTTGAGTAAGCACTGAGCTAATGTAGGGTACACATAAGCTATCTTGATTGAGCTGAGAAGTGGCACTCAAGCATTGGAAGGAACGGTGAAATTGGATGTGGAGATCCGCTTCGGGCAGATGCCCACTGAAAGATCGATGCAGAGGTTACCGCTTTGGTTCATCACCTAAAAAGAGAATAGTTAATTGTAGTTACGTAATGTAATAGAAGACACTAAGCAAGCAGTAACATTTAGTAAATCCTTACCTGCAATAACACAGTCAATGTTACAAGGTAACAATGAATCAATGGTGATAAAGCCTGGTAGAGGATGTTATGTAGCATCATCCAAAAAAGAATAGCTGCAAACAAAGGATTAACGTCAAACGATTACAGTGATTAAATATAATCAGAAACATGATTGTAGAATTTAGTTAATTATTCTATTCATTTTGTAAGATGCAACCAAGTTACAATATTGTGCAAATTAAGAGAAACATATTAGCCAATTAAGTAATATTTGACAAATTGCAATGAGTGAAATTACGCTTATGTATGAACAGCCATATTGGCAGAAGATTTATTTGAAATTCAAAATCAGCAGGTACTTTAAAATTTTTAAATAAATAGCTTTGAATTTAACGAAAAATTTGATGAACAATACATTCTTCAGAGTTTATTTTATTTTCATTCTTCATTTATCTGGTTTGATTATTTAATAAAATGTGCAGCTAGGCAAGTTGTGTCGAGTAGTGGCTGGATTCCATCACGGGATCGATTCGAAGGGTCTTTGTGCCAGTCACGAAACCACACTTATGTTACAGTTAGGAGTTTTTGATTCTTGCCTAGTCTGACTATCGATCTATACATGTATGAAATAATTAATGCTTGAAACGACTGGATAGTTGAACCCTAGGAATATATATATATTCTTAATAGTAGGAGACTTGACTATAATCAACCAAATAAATGACCTTACATGTATCATTATTAAATGTAGGTATAGGAAACTGCAATCTTATTAATTAAATTACAAAGCCAATAATTTTAAGGTAATGGCTACCTTATAATTATTTAAATGCAGTTAGTGTCAATGCCCGGTTGCTTTACTTAACCAAATCAAAAGACACTTTACAAAATTGAGTTTAAGTCAGTTACAACTTGACATGAGTGCACGCACTGAGCTAAGGTAAGGTACACATAATTAGTTCCAGTTGAGCTGAGATAGTGCAGTGGATTCAGTCATCGTTCATGAAGGAGAGGAACTGTGCTGTGGAGATCAGCTTTGGGCAGTAGCTTTATCACCTAAGCAGTGATAGTCAATATTCGATTAACTTAACTAGTTAACTAAAAAGGAAAAGTTTGGCGGTTCAATAACTTAGTAACTCCTCACCTGCAATTTACTGAGTGATAATTATCAATGATAATACACGGTGCAAAAAGGCCAGGTGGAGGATGTTACAGTTACATGGTGACTGTGACAGCCAAGAACAGCAAACCAACAGAAGAAACATTCATTTAAACCACCCACAAATTGACATCATATGCTACGAGGGAAAGTATGAAAGCAATGAACTGTTACACAAACCAACTACTAACAAGAGGCAGAGAGATACCCTGAACCAAACAAATGCACTTCACAGAGATCCTGGAATTGCAACCTGGAGATGAGAAAGCCACTACTAGCCAGAAGAAAAATGACAAAAACCAGAAAAGGTAGTGCAAAGAAAACTGCAATGAAAGCAGTCACCCCCAGAACTATTCAATCATCGCCATACTTCAGTGAAAATTCAGAGACAGACGCCACAGATACTGAACTACAATCTTTGAGTTCACCCCCAGAGACGAACCCCACAGATACAAACCCACTAGTCATAATGATGTTGTTAAGAAGGAGTCAAGAGAATGAGGAAACCTTAAAACAGCAAGTAGAACAATTGACCAGAAAGGTCAAAGAAATGGAACGCCAAAATGAATCAATACTGAATGAAATCAGGGTAAACATGGAGATGCAATTAGAAGAGCAAAGTCAGCTATTTCAAAACGAAATCAAAATCTTGACTCACCAATTGTCAGAGTCCAATAAAAGGTTTCTAGAAGAAAACCAGCAATGGTAAGAAAAAAACCAGGAACTAGAAAGGACAAACAGACAACTAATTGAGGATAACGATTTACAAGTGGGAGAGTTAGAACAACTCAAAGATAAGTTGAGACTATTACGCCTAACAGAAGAAGAGAGCAGAAATGATATGCGATCTCACGAAATCGAAATTCAAGCTAAAAAAGACATCGAGCTACAGCCACCACACAGGCTAAACTGAGAGGAAGTAGCCTTCAAAGAATCAGACAAAGACTCTGAAGATGAAAAACAGAAAATAATAAATGAAATTAAAAAAGCAGTGACCATACAACTGCAGGAGGAGGATATACAAACCAATCACAGGAAACCGAAATATGAGAATTCGATCCTACTGCAAGCAACACCTAACAACACAATCCCATGCAA
>CABFPE010001014.1:14800-25605 GCA_900660155.1 Hofstenia miamia | reverse complement strand
ATTATGATGTTTTCCCAAATTTTCGATTCCAATATTTATGATTGTGAAGTTAGTAGTCAAGTTGTACAAATAGTACATAAATTACAGAGTTAATTCCAATAAACAATACACCTCTTTATATCCGTTATATATTGGCATAAGGCGTTGTAAGACGCCTTACTGTACGTTTTCTAAACGTCTTAAAAAACACAATTTCTAAATGTTGCACGAATGTCATCTAGTTTCCATCAAATGATGTTGTAAAACGTCTTCTAAATATTTTTTAAGCATTTTCTGGACGTCTTCTCAATGTTTTCTAGACGTCTTATAAACGTCTTCTGAACGTTTTCTAAACCATTACTAAATGTTTTCTTAATCATTTCTAAACAATTTCTAGGTAATTTCTATGAATTTTCTAAGCTATTCCGTAATGTTTGACACAGGGGTTGGGAATTGGGCACCACCAATCAATTATTTTTATCATCAATCAATTAATTAGTTTACAAATTTTAACCAATTAGTCGCCTAATTAATTGTTGCTGAACGTGTAAAGATGAAATGACTCGAATTCTGCTATGCAAACAACAGTAATCACGTGCAACATGAGAAATTAAGCTTATATTATCCAATGAGAAAACAGCAGCAAAAATTATTCATGGTATTGGTAACCCGGGATGCCCGATATGCTAAAATTCTGTTGAAATAATAACAGTTCCATTTATTTAATAAATGATTTTAACACATACGTCTTTGATAAAACAAAAACATATTAGTTTCACGTGCCTAATTAAATCAATTTAATTGCTGCATTTGCAATCAATTAATTGTATTGGAAAGTAACTGCCAATCCATTAATTGCCAATTAATTGTTGCACAATTAATATTTCCCGACCCCTGGTTTGTTACAATTTGGTCAGACTTTCTAATGGGCCAAACTAAGGACTCTCCTTAGATATATAAAATGTGAATTTTCAAGATATTCTAAGAATAATAATTTAAGCAAAACTTTAGCACTATAAGTGAGTATTGCTTCAAGACAAATAAACAATTATTTGATAGTATATTTTTCTATGAAAAAGTATATTGAAACATATTTAGGATAGAAATATTCTATTTAAAAATATAATGCGCAAAATTATTAACATATTGTTAAAGTATAGTATAACTTAAACTAGGACATTTTGCGTAATGAATAATTATTTAATATTAATGAAATTTTGATTTTTACTGTTGTAATAAAATATCAATGCTAGCAGCTTTGAGTTTGTTATTGAACATTTCTGTGTATGCTCATTAGCTGTATGTAAAATTGTGAATGCTGGTAATGCAATTTTCTCTGGTGATAGTGATGATTGATACTTTATAAAAAAGTTTAGCAGTTCTTGATGATTCTATAAACAAAGTCAAGAAAATAATTTGTAAACGTTTTCTAAACCATTTTTGAAATATTTCTAAAAATCTTCTAAACGTCTTCTAAACTATTTGTGAAATATTTTTCAAAATCGTCTAAACGTCTTCTAAACGTCCTATAAAGGTTCTAAACACGTCTTCTACACCTGACACAGATTCCATTTCTAAATTTCTTCTAGGCGTTTTCCAAACGTGTTTGAAACCATTTTAAGAAGGGCTATAAGACTTTTTCTAATGTAGAATCTCGCCAACCTTCATACTATTAATCCTTAGCTTAATTTAGGAGCTGCTGTGACAATTGTTTCCTCCTTTGATAGTATGGTAGGTGACAGACTCCATTCCCCATCTCTCTTCTTTCGGTTCTATTGTTTAGTCATTACATAATTAGACTACTATCTGATCAACTAATATTGATACAAAACTAACGACTGCTATTTTAGATCCAAGACACGAGACGGAGTGTACAAAGTACAGGGTACGCTTACCCGACCTGCAACAAAGCACAAAAGAGGAATTGAAGAACTACGCTACCACGAGTATTTCCATACGAAGCTGACACATCGATAGAGACACCAACCACAATTCGGATGACTCAGTGTAATGGAAGTGTGTGTGGAAAGACGATAGTGATAATGTGTGATACCTTATAAATTTAGTGTATTGATTGTTCTTGTTATCAATGAAGTTATTTAATAAAGGGATCTCGCAACCGGGATGCAATAGCTTGTTATGAGTTCGTACATATAATAACCTTACATATAAATAGTTACATGCTAGTGTAGTATACATGTGAACAATCAATACGGTCACGGGAAAAAAGATGAATCGATAGTCCGTCAGTTTACTAGTAATCATATGTAACAAACAACATCCAAGATAATACAAGTAGGTCTTGTGATTTCCTATATTTCCTGATGTAAACAGATCTACTAACATAATGTAATAATACTTGTACATGAACAACGAACGGTAGGAAAGCTAATATGAGTAAAAGCCCCTATTCCTACACCTAACCTAAGAGCTTCTCTGGTAAGCACGGGCTATACACTTCACCCATTAACTGGATCCGTGAACCACGGTCTAGAATACCCGAGAGCTCGAACGTTTAGCTTTCCATTGTATTAATTAAAATAACCTGATACAAAAGAAGTAAAGTAAATCCAATAAATTAGATTCATCAACAAAATGATTGATTACACACTTTTTATAGTAAACGAATTAACAACAATCAAATATTTAACCAGTACCTGCTGATTTCAGTTGTTTACAATTTAGAACGTTTGAATTTCTATTCGTCTGCCGATGACGCAGTTCTGCCTTAATTAGCAGTAGCGATCTAGTCTAGTGCCGTTTTGCCAAATAAAATAATTAATATCAAAAATACTGCACTATAAATTTACAAAAATAACTAATTAATCTTATGCATATGTTTTACAATAAATATTTTTATTTTAATATTCAGTCTTGGTTTCTTCTTCTTTTTCCTCAATTTGACCACATATGCTAAGATTACGATTATGTTACACTCCCCCTCCAGCACAGCTAATTAAGAATTACGACTCTTTCACCATGGACCATCTCAACCGCTTGTTTAATCATGTCGTTAGCTTCTTGCATCTCCCATTCCGTCTTCTCGAATTTTTCATTCTTGGTTAATTTTAGCACAACCTCTTTCTCCGTTGTAACCAGTTTCTTGTGTCTTAAGAACATTGGGTTCCTCAATTTATTTGATATTGTACACATGCTTCTTAACTCGTTGAGTTTGCTATTAAATTCTTCATAGAATTTTTCGTATAATTTCAAGCCTTTAATTGCTATCATTAATGTCATCATAGCATCTACCCTGCTCGTATGTGATAATTCTGGACGTACTGTTGTCTCTGGGTAAAAGAATTCATAAGTCGACCTTAACGATTTCGAAATCGATGCTTCGTCGTAGAACGCACTGATATTGTTTCGGATTTCCTCTCGCGTTATCTGGTCTGGATCGTTTTTTCCCAAACGTATCATCGTTATAATCTCTACTCTACGCATCACATCATAATACCGGTATTCAGAACTCCATAGTTCTCCCCAGACTATATCATTTATTCCAGAAAAGAGAATTACTGTCTTCGTGTTCCTCTTCTCAATCTCTTTTCGAACTTTTCCAATTTGTTTGTGTATAGGCTCACCTTCACTATATAGATCATATGGGGTTACAGCGCCTTCGATAAACACCCTCTCTTTATTGTCGTTTTTGCTTAAGATTTCTTTTGATCTCTTGTATCTTTCGTCTCTCACTATTCGTTCGGTGTCTTCTAGCTTGTTTACGTATGTGTTTTCTTCATGCCAAAAGGCTTTCACTGGTTTTTTCTTTTTCAACCGCCACGTAGGTAGCAGCATTGGCACCGAAATCGTCGGAGGTGGTGTGCACTTTAACAATGTAGTTAATGTTTGTTTTTCAATGTTCTCATACGATCCATCCATATTTGATGTTGTCGCCATGCCGAATGTTGCGGGGTAGTTATTCTTGCTGGTATTTATACTCTCCCAGAAAGCATTTGTTAATCCATGTTTCATTAAATTTTTCGCGGTTTCTGACTTCATTACCAACTTTGATGTAATACATTCAATATCGACTGCTAGCTGATTGTTAGGTTGTAACATCTGTGTTACTTCTTGTTTTGTGAAGGCCTCGGTACATAAAATCTTTATCATAGACTTAGTTTCTCTTTCGTAGACTTCACCATAAATTCTTTGTACTATGTTATCAGTTTTTTCTCGCCGTACGGTTATTTCTACCAGCAGACGCTCATCATCCGTATCGACCCATGATATTTCACTCGGTTCTTTTTCGCCCCACTTTTCCAGGTTCACTTTGTCGATTTCTCTCTGTGTGTTTGGCGTAAGCGCAATTGTATTCGTTTGTAGCAGCAATTCTTCCATCCTCATTTCTTCCTGTGATTTACTTACCATTTCTATAATTTCTATGGGTCTATTCTCACCTTCTTTGCGCATCACTTCTGACTTTTTAATTATCTTCGTATAGGCGCACTGAGGATAATCTCGCACGTACTTTTTCATCTCATTTGTAATGATTTTGTTGACTTGTTTTTCCGCTACTTTCTGTATCGTGTCTATCGTGTTCACACTTTCTCTCCGTATCAGACTTCTGGTTGTCATCCATGGCTGTTGCTTTATTGCTTTTAGTTTAGTGTTAGAGGTAGCGCCCCACATAAATTTCTTTGCTTCATCATTAATTATATCTATCTCTGCAGGACATATTCCAGTTTTGTTGGCGAGTTCCACTATGCTTGGTCTCCCAAGTGTGTGTTGCTGCGTTAACAACCGTACGTAATATTTCTCAAACTTTTGCTGTATTTTCTTCATAGGTGACAATGATAGTATGTCCACATATTGTAATAACCATTGCTTGATATTATTAGGTATCGGTGATATGGCTATCTCATAACGTTTATTTTTAGCCAAGCTTTTCCTCTCCTTCTTCCGAATCGGCAGCACTAATTTTTCATTGTTTGTCAACGCTATGCTGAGTATCCATATTGACGTTCGTGCACGTATGTGGGGTGCATTGACTTCTTCGAAAATCATATTTCTGAAATTTCTTTTTGAATCCATTTCATATGCCTTCCTGATCTCTAACAGTGTCATCTCTACGGATTTGTGATAACTTTTCATAGGTGACTTTATATCTATGAGAGGCCATTCTTCATGCATCAGCTTTTCCGTTTTCATTTCCTTCCACACTTCCATTATACTTTTCAGGTGCTCCGGAGTTTGTCTCATACTGCATTTTATGTATAAGTTTCCTATCGGTTATAGATTTTCGGTTATCCCCAGTATTTCCATTGTCCTTACTTGGTAATACATGTCAATCGCTATTTTTGTGTCGACCATTATTCTTTCCGCTGGCGCCATACTATTTATCTGCAAATCTATGCTGATCATCTCCGAAATAGTCTCTCCACTGTGGTTCATTATAAACACGTTTTCCATCTTTTCTTCCAATCTATGCAAAAATTCCGGCATTTCTTCATCAGCTTGCGACCTCACGATCACAATAACTTTTACTCTCTGCTCCTTTGCAAACTTTAACGTTTCCTCTATGTTTATTTCAAGATTTTTAGAGGCTTTTTCCAATTTCTTTATGAAATATATTAGCGTCATGTGCTCTCTGTCCAAATTCACCTGCTCGCACTTTTCTATCATTTTGTTCTTATTTTTTATAAGTTTTTGAACGTCTTTCAGTGTGAACGTTTCTTCGAATGTTATGTGCGTTGTGCTCTTGAAGTATGGTCTGTTGAAATCTTCTTTCATGTTTCTGGAGTAGGAAATGATCGTATTGCAAACTGGCCTATTCTGTTTATCAATTACAATAGGTATTGCCAATGCTTCCGTTTCTTTCGTTGATGCGTTCTGCTGTAGAAACCTTTTCGTCTCCGGTGATAAGTTATCTTGTGAGTTATAACGGATTTTTCTGTTGGCTATGAAATATGGATGAATTTTATCTTTTCCGATTTTTGTCATTCTGCTCTCTCTTTCTTCAGATTTCGAGGATTTCGTTGTCGTAGATGATTGTCTGTGGGAGAACGGTTGTGAACTATAGCTTGTCGATGGTATTGAGCTAGTAGATGGCTGCTCCGAGGTATCCATATCTGAGTCTTCACTAATGTCTTGCACATCCGGGTCAACGTATTGACCGCGGATATCAGTCCTTGCTGCCTTTAACTGCAAGCAAGGACCTGTTATTTTAGCTGCATCCTCTCCGCCCTTTAATTGGCTTCGAGTTCCGCTGGATGTGGGGGAGTGTTCCATTGATGAGCTCGATTTTTCCTCCAACCTCACGCCCTTTAATTGACGATCGGTATCTTGATGTTGGCCCTCGTTTACCCGCCTGCCCTTTAATTGACATTTGGATGAGGGTGGTCTTTTCGGCGTTGTCTCCATCCTCATGCCCTTTAGCTGACAATCGGATTGCGGAGACCTCCTTCTTATTCGTCTTCTTTTATTTGCTGCTGATGTATTCTCCATCCTCATGCCCTTTAGGTGACAATCGGATTGAGGAGATTTCCTTCGCACTCTTCTTCTTCTGTTACTAGGTGAACAACGCTCCATCGTCATGCCCTTTAACTGACAATCAGATCTGGGAGACCTAGTTTTTCTACCATCGCCGTTAGTGTTCTCTCCCCTCGTCACGCCCTTTAACTGACGATCGGATTTCGGGGATCTCCTGCGTACTCTTCTGCTCTTCAATGGTGATTGACTGCTGGCTCTTTTCATTGTCTAATCTAAATGCAGTTACTAAATTAATATCCCATATCTCAGGGTCATATTTATTTTTATTTTTTACAGCCCTCTGGGGCATTATTCTTCTTTCATTCTCATCCTCTCTCTGCGGGGGATTGTATTCTTCCTGGAATTCTTCTTCTGCCACGCTATCGAGATCATCCATCTCATTATATACACCATCATTATTTTCAATTAATTTAAACTGTGCATTTTTATCTAGTTCGACTTGGTCAATGTCTTTTGTTGACCTTTTCAAGTTTTGAAAATGTAAAATTCTACCGTCGTTAAGTTTATAATTGTTGTTTGGTAGTGTTTGTGCAATGATAAATGGCCCTGACCACTGTGTTTTTAATTTTCTTACCTGATTTATATCATGTGTTCTCAACAAAGTATATGCATAAACCCTGTCACCTTTTTTGTGTGGTTTCCCATATATCTTCTTGTTGAAATTTCTCTGCTGTCTAATCGCAGATTTCTTTGTGTTGTGACAAATCGCTTCATGAATTCCCGTCATCTGATTTTTAATTCTTCGAATATATTCATTATCCGGTTTTTCTGCATAGTTCTCATATTGCATTGATATTGGCGTTGCAGCTTCTCTACCATACATTGCTTTAAATGGTGTTACTCCTGTCGTAGAATGTACTGAAGTGTTATAGAAGTATTCTACCATTTCTATTACCTCTCTCCAGTCTCTTCCACCAACTCTTGATGTTAACACTCTTATTAATTTGATCATCGTCCTATTCAGTCTCTCTACTGCACCATTTGCTTGTGGGTGATACGCTGTTGTTTTTTCGGTCATTATTTCTAACATTTTCGCCATCTCCTCGAACAATCTGCTTTCAAATTGCACCCCTCGATCAGATACCATCACTTCCATTGGTCCAAATTTCAATATCCATTCTTTCATAATTTTCTCCGCTACATTTTTTGCAGTTGTCGAGTCTAGAGGGATCATCCTAGCATATTTTGTAAAATTATCAACTATTACCAAAATATATTGATAACCTTCATCATCCTGTGATAATTTTTCTAAATCCACATGTACTATCTGATTTGGTGCATTTGATACGATTTTTTCCAATGGCACTGTCTGTTGCGGGAAATGGCTCTTATTGTTTAGTAAACAGGTCGTACACTTGTTAATGACATCCTCTACCACTTTTCGTATCCCTGTTGTTATAAATCTTGTATTGAATGTTTGCTCTGTTTGTACAATTCCAATGTGGCCTTTTTCATGTATTTTCTTCACCAGTTCTCTCTTATAATACTCTGGGATTGCTATTCTTAAAATTTTTCCACTTATGTACAGTAGTCCATTATCATTAATTTTCCACGTGTACCTCTGGTAATAGCTATTAGCTTGTTTACTTAATTGTTTGTCTGCATTCGTAATTTTTTCTCTTATTTCCGCTAATATCATATCAGTTTTTTGTTTTTGAATGATTTCACTCTCTTCGATTTCTTCTTTTATCACGATTGGCATTATCGCTTGTCCTTTCTTGTCAGCATTAATTTCTGGTAACTCCTTATAATCGTTATGAGGTAAAAAGTCGAATCTTTTCTTCTCCCCTTCTTGTTTTTCAATATCTCTTTGATATTCTGGTAGAGCTGTCCAAAAATCCGCATTCTTATGTAAATTACCTTTCCTGTGTTCTATCGTGAATCTAAATTCATTTAAGTATTCTATCCATCGTGATACAATTGAAGATTTATCACCAGAGAACTTCTTCAACCACGCCAATCCACTATTATCTGTTCTTACCTTAAACTTTTGTCCAATTAAGAAGTATCGAAATTTCTTGATACTCTCTACTAAGGCTAACATCTCTAATTTCGTCGAACCATAATTTTCTTCGCTAGGTTTCAATCTTCTGCTAAAAAACTGTATTGGGACTTCCTTCCCATCTTTCATTTGACCCAAACACGCTCCTATTGCCACTGTGCTTGCATCGCAATCCAAAATGAACTCTTCTTGATAATCAGGTGTATTCAATGACGGCATTTTTGCAAGTTCATTCTTTATGTTCTCTAATTGTTCTTCCTCTTTCCATGACCATTCAAATGGTTTTGACTTTTTTAGCAATGTTGTAATTTTATTCGTTTTTTGAGCAATGTTTGGTATAAATGACCCGTAATAATTAATGAAGCCCATTATTCTTTGTATATCTTTCTTAGTCTTGGGACTTTTAATGTTAAGGATCATCTCTCTTGCATTGTTTTTCATTTTAATCTTCCCTTTTTGTATTTGTCTTCCCAGAAAGACTACCTCTGTTTTCAAGATCTCGCATTTTTTTCCGTTCACACGTAGTCCGGCGTTGTACAAAATTGTTAATGTTTTATCTAATTTCGCTAGATGTTCCTCGATAGTATTGCTTGCCACTAGTATATCGTCTATATAAGCACATACGCCTTCATCCATTTTTTTATTTTCTTGCTTCAGAACTTTTGTAACATAACGTTGAAAAGTTGCCGGTGCGTTGCAAAGTCCGAACACCATGTACATCCATTCAAATAGACCGTATGGCGTTATAAATGCTGTCTTTTCAATATCTTTTGGTTCCATCGGAACCTGCCAATAGGCTTTGCACAGATCAATGCATGTGAAGTATTTATTTTTTGTTGCCTCGTAAATCATATCATCAATCCTCGGTAATGGGTACGCATCCTTCTTTGTCACATCATTCAATTTCCTAAAGTCTATGCAAAGCCTATACTTGTCACCCTGTTTAACGAACACCGTCGGTGACGCATAGGGACTTTCACTCGGCCTTATGATCTTGTTGTCTATCAACTCGTTCAAAATCGTGTTGTAATTCTCTTTTAGATTTTCTGGCACCCTTCTGCAGGGCAATCTTATCGGCTCATCCGTCGTAGTAATAATTTTATGTGTTTCGCCAATAGCTTTTCCTACACTTATTTCACCAAAATTAAATATCTTATTGTGTTTCTTCAGGATTTTTATCAATGCTTGTCTTTCATTTTCATCGAGGTGTTGATATTGTTCATCGTTAATCTCCGGTATCTGAAATGTCTGCGTTTCTTCATCAGTTACAATATTAATCACTTTGTCAACCATTTGTTTTTCAGTCTTCACTCTTCTCCCTTTTAGAATTAGTTTTTCTTTATTTATGTTGACTACGTGATTCGTTGCATTTAACAATGGTATCCAACCTTTTCCCTCTTTGACAGTACACAGGCTTGATGGGATCGATACCCTTTTCGTATTTATGCCGGTCACAGGGGAAAAGATGAATTGATAGTCCGTCAGTCTACTAGTAATCATATGTAATAAACAACATCCAAGATAATACAAGTAGGTCTTGTGATTTCCTATATTTCCTGATGTAAACAGATCTACTAACATAATGTAATAATACTTGTAACATGAACAACGAACGATAGGAAAGCTAATACGAATAAAAGCCCCTATTCCTACACCTAACCTAAGAGCCTCTCGGGTAAGCACCGGCTATGCACTTCACCCGTTAACTGGATCCGTGAACCACCGTCTAGAATACCGTAACATCCTCCACCTGGCTTATTACGCCGTGTCTTATTACTGCTAATGAGCGCCTAGTAATTCGCGGGTGTGGTGTTACCAAGTTGTTGAACCATTAAACTATCTTCTAATAATAACTAGTTATGTTAATCAAAGACGGTATTAACTATCACTGTTTAGGTGACGACGTGGTTAGATGTTTCCTCTTTACTTCTTTAGTGGGCTACTGCCCGAAGCCGATCTCCACAATACAACTCCACTTCTCCCACAACGATGGTTGAGTCCACTGCACCACCTCAGCTCAACTGGGATTAGTTATGTGTACCTTACGTTAGCTTAGTGCGTGCACTCAAGAAAAGTTGTAACTGACTTAAACTCAATGTTTGTAGAGTGTTTGTTGTTTTGATTCAATAAAGCAACCGGGCGTTGACACTAACTGCACAATGATAATATAACTAGCCATTATCATAAAAAGTATCAGCTTAATTATTTAAGTAACTATATTGCAGTTTCCTACACCTACATTTATTAGTACTACATGCAAAGTCATTTATCAGGTCAATTATCGTCGAGTCTCCTACATTTAAATATATAAATATGTCCCTAGGTGTCGACCTTC
>CABFPE010001014.1:0-13800 GCA_900660155.1 Hofstenia miamia | reverse complement strand
ATTATGATGTTTTCCCAAATTTTCGATTCCAATATTTATGATTGTGAAGTTAGTAGTCAAGTTGTACAAATAGTACATAAATTACAGAGTTAATTCCAATAAACAATACACCTCTTTATATCCGTTATATATTGGCATAAGGCGTTGTAAGACGCCTTACTGTACGTTTTCTAAACGTCTTAAAAAACACAATTTCTAAATGTTGCACGAATGTCATCTAGTTTCCATCAAATGATGTTGTAAAACGTCTTCTAAATATTTTTTAAGCATTTTCTGGACGTCTTCTCAATGTTTTCTAGACGTCTTATAAACGTCTTCTGAACGTTTTCTAAACCATTACTAAATGTTTTCTTAATCATTTCTAAACAATTTCTAGGTAATTTCTATGAATTTTCTAAGCTATTCCGTAATGTTTGACACAGGGGTTGGGAATTGGGCACCACCAATCAATTATTTTTATCATCAATCAATTAATTAGTTTACAAATTTTAACCAATTAGTCGCCTAATTAATTGTTGCTGAACGTGTAAAGATGAAATGACTCGAATTCTGCTATGCAAACAACAGTAATCACGTGCAACATGAGAAATTAAGCTTATATTATCCAATGAGAAAACAGCAGCAAAAATTATTCATGGTATTGGTAACCCGGGATGCCCGATATGCTAAAATTCTGTTGAAATAATAACAGTTCCATTTATTTAATAAATGATTTTAACACATACGTCTTTGATAAAACAAAAACATATTAGTTTCACGTGCCTAATTAAATCAATTTAATTGCTGCATTTGCAATCAATTAATTGTATTGGAAAGTAACTGCCAATCCATTAATTGCCAATTAATTGTTGCACAATTAATATTTCCCGACCCCTGGTTTGTTACAATTTGGTCAGACTTTCTAATGGGCCAAACTAAGGACTCTCCTTAGATATATAAAATGTGAATTTTCAAGATATTCTAAGAATAATAATTTAAGCAAAACTTTAGCACTATAAGTGAGTATTGCTTCAAGACAAATAAACAATTATTTGATAGTATATTTTTCTATGAAAAAGTATATTGAAACATATTTAGGATAGAAATATTCTATTTAAAAATATAATGCGCAAAATTATTAACATATTGTTAAAGTATAGTATAACTTAAACTAGGACATTTTGCGTAATGAATAATTATTTAATATTAATGAAATTTTGATTTTTACTGTTGTAATAAAATATCAATGCTAGCAGCTTTGAGTTTGTTATTGAACATTTCTGTGTATGCTCATTAGCTGTATGTAAAATTGTGAATGCTGGTAATGCAATTTTCTCTGGTGATAGTGATGATTGATACTTTATAAAAAAGTTTAGCAGTTCTTGATGATTCTATAAACAAAGTCAAGAAAATAATTTGTAAACGTTTTCTAAACCATTTTTGAAATATTTCTAAAAATCTTCTAAACGTCTTCTAAACTATTTGTGAAATATTTTTCAAAATCGTCTAAACGTCTTCTAAACGTCCTATAAAGGTTCTAAACACGTCTTCTACACCTGACACAGATTCCATTTCTAAATTTCTTCTAGGCGTTTTCCAAACGTGTTTGAAACCATTTTAAGAAGGGCTATAAGACTTTTTCTAATGTAGAATCTCGCCAACCTTCATACTATTAATCCTTAGCTTAATTTAGGAGCTGCTGTGACAATTGTTTCCTCCTTTGATAGTATGGTAGGTGACAGACTCCATTCCCCATCTCTCTTCTTTCGGTTCTATTGTTTAGTCATTACATAATTAGACTACTATCTGATCAACTAATATTGATACAAAACTAACGACTGCTATTTTAGATCCAAGACACGAGACGGAGTGTACAAAGTACAGGGTACGCTTACCCGACCTGCAACAAAGCACAAAAGAGGAATTGAAGAACTACGCTACCACGAGTATTTCCATACGAAGCTGACACATCGATAGAGACACCAACCACAATTCGGATGACTCAGTGTAATGGAAGTGTGTGTGGAAAGACGATAGTGATAATGTGTGATACCTTATAAATTTAGTGTATTGATTGTTCTTGTTATCAATGAAGTTATTTAATAAAGGGATCTCGCAACCGGGATGCAATAGCTTGGTATGAGTTCGTACATATAATAACCTTACATATAAATAGTTACATGCTAGCCTAGTATACATGTGAACAATCAATACGGTCACGGGAAAAAAGATGAATCGATAGTCCGTCAGTTTACTAGTAATCATATGTAACAAACAACATCCAAGATAATACAAGTAGGTCTTGTGATTTCCTATATTTCCTGATGTCAACAGATCTACTAACATAATGTAATAATACTTGAACATGAACAACGAACGGTAGGAAAGCTAATATGAGTAAAAGCCCCTATTCCTACACCTAACCTAAGAGCTTCTCTGGTAAGCACGGGCTATACACTTCACCCATTAACTGGATCCGTGAACCACGGTCTTGACCACCCGAGAGCTCGAACGTTTAGCTTTCCATTGTATTAATTAAAATAACCTGATACAAAAGAAGCAAAGTAAATCCAGTAAATTAGATTCATCAACAAACTGATCACCTACACACTTTTTATAGTAAAAGTATTAACAAAATTCAAATATTTAACCAGTACCTCCAGTACCTGCTGATTCCACTTGTTTACAATTCCGAACGTTTGAATTTCTATTCGTCTGCCGATGACGCAGTTCTGCCTTAATTAGCAGTAGCGATCTAGTCTAGTGCCGTTTTGCCAAATAAAATAATTAATATCAAAAATACTGCACTATAAATTTACAAAAAATAACTAATTAATCTTGTGCATATGTTTTACAATTAATATTTTATTTCAATATTTAGTCTTGGTTTCTTCTTCTTTTTCTCATTTTGACCACATATGCTCAGATTACGATTATGTTACATTATTCAGACAGCACAGCTAATTAAGGATCACGACTCTTTCACCATGGACCATCTCAACCGCTTGTTTAATCATTTCATTTGCTTCCTGCATCTCCCATTCCGTCTTCTCAAATTTTTCATTCTTCGTTAGTTTTAACACGACCTCTTTTTCCGTTGTAACCAGTTTCTTGTGTCTCAAGAACATCGGATTCCTCAACTTATTTGAGATCGTACACATACTTCTTAACTCATTGAGTTTGCAATTAAATTCTTCATAGAACTTCTCATATAACTTCAAGCCTTTAATTGCTATCATTAATGTCATCATAGCATCTACTCTGCTCGTATGTGATAATTCTGGACGTACTGTTGTTTCTGGGTAAAAAAACTCGTAAGTCGATCTTAGAGATTTTGAAATCGATGCTTCATCGTAAAACGCACTGATATTATTTCGAATTTCTTCTCGTGTTATCTGCTCTGGATCGTTTTTTCCCAAACGTATCATCGTTATAATCTCTACTCTACGCATGACATCGTAATACTGGTATTCAGAACTCCATAGTTCTCCCCAGACTATGTCATTAATTCCAGAAAAGAGAATTACTGTCTTCGTGTTCCTCTTCTCAATCTCTTTTCGAACTTTTCCAATTTGTTTGTGTATAGGCTCACCTTCACTATATAGATCATATGGGGTTACAGCGCCTTCGATGAACACCCTCTCTTTATTGTCGTTTTTGCTTAGAATTTCTTTCGATCTCTTGTATCTTTCATCTCTCACTATCCGTTCAGCATCTTCTAGCTTGTTTACATATGTGCTTTCTTCGTGCCAAAAGGCTTTCACTGGTTTCTTCTTTTTCAACCACCATGTAGGTAGTAGCATTGGTACTGAGATCGTCAGAGGTGGTGTGCATTTTAACAATGTAGTTAATGTTTGTTTTTCAATGTTCTCATATGATCCATCCATGTTTGATGTTGTCGCCATGCCAAATGTTGCGGGGTAGTTATTCTTGCTGGTATTTTGTTTTAAGTTTTTGGACGTCTTTAACCCATGTTTCATCAAGTTTTTCGCGGTTTCTGACTTCATCACCAATTTTGATGTAATACATTCAATGTCGACTGCTAACTGACTGTTAGGTTGTAGCATCTGTGTTACTTCTTGTTTTGTGAAGGCCTCAGTACATAAAATCTTTATCATAGACTTAGTTTCTCTTTCGTAAACTTCACCATAGATTCTCTGTACTATGTTATCAGTTTTTTCTCTTTGGACAGTTATCTCTACTAGCAACCACTCATCATCCGTATCGACCCATGATATTTCACTCGGTTCTTTTTCGCCCCACTTTTCTAGATTAACTTTGTCGATTTCTCTCTGTGTATTTGGCGTAAGCGCAATTGTATTGGTTTGTAGCAGCAGTTCTTCCATCTTCATTTCTTCCTGTGATTTACTTACCATTTCTATAATCTCTATGGGTCTGTTCTCACCTTCTTTGCGCATCACTTCTGACTTTTTAATTATTTTTGTATAAGCGCACTGAGGATAATCTCGCACGTACTTCTTCATCTCATTTGTAATGATTTTGTTAACATGTTTTTCTGCTATCTTCTGTATCGTCTCTATCGTGCTTACACATTCTCTCCGTATTAAACTTCTGGTTGTCATCCACGGCTGTTGCTTTATTGCTTTTAGTTTCGTGTTAGAGGTAGCTCCCCACATAAATTTCTTCGCTTCATCATTAATTATATCTATCTCCGCAGGACATATTCCCGTTTTGTTGGCGAGTTCCACTATGCTTGGTCTCCCAAGTGTGTGCTGCTGCGTTAACAATCGAACGTAGTATTTCTCAAACTTTTGCTGTATCTTCTTCGTAGGTGATAATGATAATATGTCCACGTATTGTAATAACCATTGCTTGATGTTATTTGGTATCGGTGATATTGCTATCTCATAACGTTTATTTTTAGCCATACTCCTCCTTTCTTTCTTCCGGATCGGCAACACTAATTTTTCATTATTTGTTAATGCTATGCTGAGTATCCAGATTGACGTACGTGCCCGAATGTGGGGTGCGTTGACTTCTTCGAAAATCATATTTCTGAAATTCCTTTTGGAATCCATTTCATATGCCTTCCTGATCTCTAACAGTGTCATCTCTACGGATTTGTGATAACTTTTAATAGGCGACTTTATATCTATTAGAGGCCATTCTTCATGCATCGGCTTTTCCGTTTTCATTTCCTTCCACACTTCTATTATACTTTTCAGGTGCTCCGGAGTTTGTCTCATACTGCATTTTATGTATAAGTTTCCTATCGGTTATAGATTTTCAGTTACGCCCAATATTTCCATCGTTCTAACTTGGTAGTACATATCAACCGCTATTTTCAAGTCAACCATTATTCTTTCCGCTGGCGCCATACTACTTATCTGCAGGTCTATACTAATCATTTCCGAAATAGTCTCTCCACTTTTGTTCATTATAAACACGTTTTCCATCTTTTCTTCTAATGTATGCAAAAATTCCGGCATTTCTTCATCAGCTTGCGTCCTCGCGATCACAATGACTTTTACTTTCTGCTCCTTTGCAAATTTTAACGTTTCTTCTATGTTTATTTCAAGATTCTTGGATGCTAATTCCAATTTCTTTATGAAATATATTAGCGTCATGTGCTCTCTGTCCAAATTCACCTGCTCGCACTTTTCTATGAGTTTGTTTTTGTTTTTGATAAGTTTTTGAACGTCTTTTAGTGTGAACATTTCCTCGAATGTTATATGCGTTGTGCTTTTGAAGTATGGTCTGTTAAAATCTTCTTTCATATTTCTAGAGTAGGAAATGATCGTATTGCAAACTGGCCTGTTCTGTTTATCGATTACAATAGGTATTGCCGATGCTTCTGTTTCTTTTGTTGATACGTTCTGTTGTAGAAACCTTTTTGTCTCCGGTGATAAGTTATCTTGTGAGTTGTAACGGATTTTTCTATTAGCTATGAAATATGGATGAATTTTGTCTTTCCCGATTTTTGTCATCCTGCTCTCTCTTTCTTCAGATTTCGAGGATTTTGTTGTCGTAGATGATTGTCTGTGGGAGAATGGTTGTGAACTATAGCTTGTCGACGGTATTGAGCTAGTAGATGGCTGCTCCGAGGTATCCATATCTGAGTCTTCACTAATGTCTTGCACATCCGGGTCAACGTATTGACCGCGGATATCAGTCCTTGCTGCCTTTAACTGCAAGCAAGGACCTGTTATTTTAGCTGCATCCTCTCCGCCCTTTAATTGGCTTCGAGTTCCGCTGGATGTGGGGGAGTGTTCCATTGATGAGCTCGATTTCTCCTCCAACCTCACGCCCTTTAATTGACGATTGGTATCTCGATGTTGGCCCTCGTTTATCCGCCTGCCCTTTAATTGACATTTGGTTGAGGGTGGTCTTTTTGGCGTTGTCTCCATCCTCATGCCCTTTAGTTGACAATCAGATTGAGGAGACTTCCTTCTTATTCGTCTTCTCTTATTCATTGTTGACGTATTCTCCATCCTCATGCCCTTTAACTGACAATCATATTGAGGAGATTTCCTTCGCACTCTTCTTCTTCTGTTACTAGGTGAACAACGCTCCATCGTCATGCCCTTTAACTGACAATCGGATCTGGGAGACCTAGTTTTTCTACCATCGCCGTTAGTGTTCTCTCCCCTCGTCACGCCCTTTAACTGACGATCGGATTTCGGGGATCTCCTGCGTACTCTTCTGCTCTTCAGTGGTGATCGACTGCCGGCTCTTTTCATTATCTAATCTAAATGAAGTTACTAAATTAATATCCCATATCTCAGGGTCATATTTATTTTTATTTTTTACAGCCCTCTGGGGCATTATTCTTCTTTCATTCTCATCCTCTCTCTGCGGGGGATTGTATTCTTCCTGGAATTCTTCTTCTGCCACGCTATCGAGATCATCCATCTCATTATATACACCATCATTATTTTCAATTAATTTAAACTGTGCGTTTTTATCTAGTTCGACCTGGTCAATGTCTTTTGTTGACCTTTTCAAGTTTTGAAAATGTAAAATTCTACCGTCGTTAAGTTTATAATTGTTATTTGGTAGTGTTTGTGCAATGATAAATGGCCCTGACCACTGTGTTTTTAATTTTCTTACCTGATTTATATCATGTGTTCTCAACAAAGTATATGCATAAACCCTGTCACCTTTTTTGTGTGGTTTCCCATATATCTTCTTGTTGAAATTTCTCTGCTGTCTAATCGCAGATTTCTTTGTGTTGTGACAAATCGCTTCATGAATTCCCGTCATCTGATTTTTAATTCTTCGAATATATTCATTATCCGGTTTTTCTGCATAGTTCTCATATTGCATCGATATTGGCGTTGCAGCTTCCCTACCATACATTGCCTTAAATGGTGTTACTCCTGTCGTAGAATGTACTGAAGTGTTATAGAAGTATTCTACCATTTCTATCACCTCTCTCCAGTCTCTTCCACCAACTCTTGATGTTAACACTCTTATTAATTTGATCATCGTCCTATTCAGTCTCTCTACTGCACCGTTTGCTTGTGGGTGATACGCAGTTGTTTTTTCGGTCATAATTTCCAACATTTTCGCCATTTCCTCGAACAATTTGCTTTCGAATTGCACCCCTCGATCAGATACTATTACTTCCATCGGTCCAAATTTCAGTATCCACTCTTTCATTATTTTTTCTGCTACATTCTTTGCAGTTGTCGAGTCTAGAGGGATCATCCTAGCGTACTTCGTAAAATTATCTACTATTACTAAGATGTATTGATACCCTTCATCATCCTGCGACAATTTTTCCAGGTCCACATGTACTATCTGATTTGGTGCAGTCGATGTAATTTTTTCCAACGGCGCTGTTTGTTGCGGGAAGTGGCTTTTGTTGTTCAGTAAACATGTCGCGCACTTGTTAATGACATCTTCTATCACTTTTCGTATCCCTGTTGTTATAAATCTTGTATTAAACATTTGCTCTGTTTGTAGGATTCCAATGTGACCTTTTTCATGTATTTTCTTCACTAGCTCCCTCTTATAATACTCTGGGATTGCTATTCTTAAAACTTTTCCACTTACATACAGTAGTCCATTGTCATTAATTTTCCATGTATACCTCTGGTAGTAGCTATTAGCTTGTTTACTTAATTGTTCGTCCGCTTTCGCGATTTTATTTCTTATCTCTGCCAATATCATATCCGTTTTTTGCTTTTGGATGATTTCACTCTCTTTGATTTCTTCTTTTATCACAATTGGCATTATCGCTTGCCCTTTCTTATCAGCATTGATTTCTGGTAATTCCTTATAATCATTGTGAGGTAAAAAGTCGAATCTTTTCTTCTCTCCTTCTTGTTTTTCAATATCCCTTTGATATTCTGGTAGAGCTGTCCAAAAATCCGCATTCTTATGTAAATTACCTTTCCTGTGTTCTATCGTGAATCTGAATTCATTTAAATATTCTATCCATCGTGATACGATCGATGACTTATCACCAGAGAACTTTTTCAACCATGCCAGTCCACTATTATCCGTTCTCACCTTAAACTTTTGTCCAATCAAAAAATATCTAAATTTCTTAATGCTCTCTACTAGGGCTAGCATCTCTAATTTCGTCGAGCCATAATTTTCTTCACTAGGTTTTAATCTTCTGCTAAAAAACTGTATTGGGACTTCCTTCCCATCTTTCATTTGTCCCAAACACGCTCCTATTGCCACTGTACTTGCATCACAATCCAAAATGAACTCCTCCTGATAGTCGGGTGTATTTAATGACGGCATCTTCACGAGTTCATTTTTTATGTTCTCTAATTGTTCTTCCTCTTTCCACGTCCATTCGAACGGTTTTGACTTTTTTAGCAATGTTGTTCTATTAGGGGCCATTCTTCTTGCATCGGCTTTTCCTCCTTCATTTCCTTCCACACTTCTATTATACTTTTCAGGTGCTCCGGAGTTTGTTGTATACTGCATTTTATGTATAAGTTTCTTCTATCTTCGAGATTTTCGGTTATCCCCAGTATTATCATTGTCCTGACTTGGTAATACATGTCAATCGCTATTTTCGAATCGACCATTATTCTTTCTGCTGGCGCCATACTATTTATCTGCAAGTCTATGCTGATCATCACCGAAATAGTCTCTCCACTTTTGTTCATTATAAACACGTTTTCCATCTTTTCTTCCAATGTATGCAAAAATTCCAGCATTTCTTCATCAGCTTGCGACCTCGCAATCACAATGACTTTTACTTTCTGCTGCGTTGCAAAGTCCGAACGCCATGTACATCCATTCAAATAGACCGTATGGCGTTATAAATGCTGTCTTTTCAATATCTTTTGGTTCCATCGGAACCTGCCAATAGGCTTTGCACAGATCAATGCATGTGAAGTATTTATTTTTTGTTGCCTCGTAAATCATATCATCAATCCTCGGTAATGGGTACGCATCCTTCTTTGTCACATCATTCAATTTCCTAAAGTCTATACAAAGCCTATACTTGTCACCCTGTTTAACGAACACCGTCGGTGACGCATAGGGACTTTCACTCGGCCTTATGATCTTGTTGTCTATCAACTCGTTCAAAATCGTGTTGTAATTCTCTTTTAGATTTTCTGGCACCCTTCTGCAGGGCAATCTTATCGGCTCATCCGTTGTAGTAATAATTTTATGTGTTTCGCCAATAGCTTTTCCTACACTTATTTCACCAAAATTAAATATCTTATTGTGTTTCTTCAGGATTTTTATCAATGCTTGTCTTTCTTTTTCATCAAGGTGTTGATATTGTTCATCTTTAATTTCCGGTATCTGAAATGTCTGCGTTTCTTCGTCAGTTACAATATTAATCACTTTGTCAACCATTTGTTTTTCAGTTTTCACTCTTCTCCCTTTTATAATTAGTTTTTCTTTACTTATATTGACTACGTGATTCGTTGCATTTAACAGTGGTATCCAACCTTTCCCTTCTTTGACAGTACACAGGCTTGATGGGATTGACACCCTTTTCGTGTTTATGCCGGTCTGACTGTATATCATTGTTTCCATATTTATTGCTTCTTCTGTCTCGATCTCGCACATTTTCCAATTGTTCGGCAGTATTTTAACATCCTGCGTTATCTTAAATATTATCGTATCATTCGACTCTTTGTCTTCGTACGTTGTTATCACTTCTTCCTGTACTGTAATTGTCTTTTTGTTGTAATCAATAATACACTTGTTATCAATTAAAAAATCATTTCCCAATATTATTTCATATGGCAGTTGATTTTTTTCGGTGTCAATTACTGTGAACGTTTGAAAAAATGTAGTGTTAGCTAGCCTTATCGGTATCTTTTCCAATTTTCCTTTTACGTCTATATACTCTCCAGAAGCATTTATAAGTCTATTTTTCTCGTTATTCAGTTCCTTTCTTTGAAAACCAACTTTTGCGGCGCATTCGTCTGTTATTATTGATATTACTGCTCCCGTATCCACTGTTGCATTTACCATTACGCCATTGATCACAACTGTTATTGTGTTCGTTTTCAGCAGGTCAGTAACTATTAGTACGGGTGCTCGTTTTGTCGGAGGCGGCGCTCCTTCTAGTTTAAATTTTCCGTCTCGGTTAACTCTATTTCTTCTTCTTCTTGTTCTTCTTCATTTTCTATTAAGTCTTCTTCGTCAAAGTATGCGTCTTCCTCCTCTATCCAATTTATTTGTCTTTTGCAGAATTTCTTTGTGTGCCCCTTGTTACCACACATTTGGCATTTTAGATCTTTTCTTTTTATTTGTTTTATTGTGCCATCTTTCAACTTGATCTTTACTAGATCTTCTCCTGATTTTTTAATTACTTGTTTATTCACTGTTTTAGTGATCATAGGGGGCATGCGATTTATTATCGATTTTCCAATCGTCGATTTCTCATTAATTCTTGCGTTACTTTCCATCGTTATCTGTATTGCGAGTCCTTTTCTAATCATTCTATCTAACGAATCGTCTGCGTCGCATTTAATTTGGAATTGTGTTCGAATTGCCTCTGGCAAACCTTTACTGATGTGCGCAAACAAGTCATATTTCGAATATCGCTGTTCTCTTGAACTAAGTTTCAGCAATCTTTCCACTTGAGACATGTAATTCCTTAAGTCGTCCCTAGTATTCATCTTCATTCCGTTTAACAACATCCGATACTGGCTCTTAAAGCTCTCATCATCGTAGTACTGCTGGTATTCCCCTATCAACTTTTTGTATTCCATTTTTGTTTGGGTTTCCAGCACCAAATAATGCTGATAGGCTGCGCCCGATAAGTATAATGGGAATCTTGCTGCCGCTCTTTGTTGCGTTACTTTTCTCTCTTTCATACTCATTTCGAAAATTTCCAACCATTCGTTAAATGTTGGTGAGTAATTATCTACTCTTCCCGTGAATTTCGGTAGCACCGCTTTGCATACTGACGTATCATTATCGTCCTCCTCCGCTAATATTGTGTCTTTAAAAGTTGGTTTAGTTTCAATCGTTTTTTCACAATTGGATTTTACTTGCTTTGTCACATTTTGTACCAACTTTTTTATAAATTCTTCTTCGTTTTGACATGCTTTGTAGTCGTCCATCGTTAACTCATCTTGTGGTACCGCTGTGTTCAACTTTTGCGGTTTTTCTACTACCACATTCTCTATCGTAGTTATTTCGCCCTTTTTTAACTCAGTTAGTCTTATCTCGTCTTTCAAATTGTCAATTTCTAGTTGCTTCATTATGTTTTCTTCTCTTAAGTTCACATTTTCTTCGTGTAACTCCGTTATCATCTTCTGTAGACGATCACTTTGTAGTTTTATCTCTTTATTCACCTCGGTTAACTGTTCAATCTGGTTTTGGAACAAATTCCTTTGCTCGGTTAGTCGGAGACTTGTGTCTTCTTTGATCTCATCTATTAGCCTCTCTTTTTCGTCATGTTTTATCTCGACCTCTTTTACCCTTTCGATTAATCTTTCAATCTGCTTTGTTAAGTGTTGCCTTTCTTTCGTGTTATTTTCAAATACTTCCATTAACTGCATTGTCGTCAGTTCGTTAGTCATCTCTGCAGGTTGAAGTATTTGCTCAGCTGGGGACTGTTCACTTTCATCTAGGGACACATTTACATCTAGGTTTTCGGGGGTGTTCCTCGTCTGAGGAGTTTTCTGAGTTCTAGCTCTGGTTTTCGGTTTTCTTTTTGAATTAACCATTTTTCTTTCTTCAGCTTAGGGTATTCTTCTAGTTGTTCACTTTTCCCATTAATTAGAAGCTCTGGTAAGTGCTGAATGTTCGTTGTTTTTTCCCTTTTATAACTAGGTATCTTTTATTAATCTTCACTAATTCCAGTTTTCCAATCTTTTTTAGTTGTTCCTCCAATTCAGGCGATTCCAAAAGAACAATTTTCTCCTGAATCTTCCTTTGCGCTGTCGAGCGCCTGTCACGGTCGCCATGTAGAATCTCGCCAACCTTCATACTATTAATTATTAACTTAATTTAGGAGTTGCTGTGACAATTGTTCCCTCCTCTGATAGTACGGTAGGTGCCGGACTCCATCTCCATCTTTCTTCTTTCAGTTCTTTCGTTCAGCCGTTAACTTATTATATTATTATCTGATTAACTAACATTAACACGAAACTAACGACTGTTGCTTTAGATCCAAGACACAAGATGGGGTGTACAAAGTACAGGGTACGCTTACCCGACCTGCAGCAAAGCACAAAAGAGGAATTGAAGAATCATGCTACAACAAATATTTCCATGCGATACTGGCACATCGATAGAGACACCAACCACAATTCAGATGACTCAGTGTAATGGAATAGTGTGCGTGGAGACAATTGTGATAGTGTGTGATACCTTACTAATTTAATGTATTGATTGTTCTTGTTATCAATGAGTTGCTTTAATAAAGGAGTCTCGCAACCGGGATGCAATAGCTTGTTATTAGTTCGTACATATAATAGCCTTACATATAAATAGTTACATGCTAGCGTAGTATACATGTGAACAATCAATACGGTCACGGGAAAAAAGATGAATTGATAGTCCGTCAGTCTACTAGTAATCATATGTAACAAACAACATCCAAGATAATACAAGTAGGTCTTGTGATTTCCTATATTTCCTGATGTAAACAGATCTACTAACATAATGTAATAATACTTGTAACATGAACAACGAACGATAGGAAAGCTAATACGAGTAAAAGCCCCTATTCCTACACCTAACCTAAGAGCCTCTCAGGTAAGCACCGGCTATACACTTCACCCGTTAACTGGATCCGTGAACCACCGTCTAGAATACTGTAACATCCTCCACCTGGCTTATTACGCCGTGTCTTATTACTGCTAATGAGCGCCTAGTAATTCGCGGGTGTGGTGTTACCAAGTTGTTGAACCATTAAACTATCTTCTAATAATAACTAGTTATGTTAATCAAAGACGGTATTAACTATCACTGTTTAGGTGACGACGTGGTTAGATGTTTCCTCTTTACTTCTTTAGTGGGCTACTGCCCGAAGCCGATCTCCACAATACAACTCCACTTCTCCCACAACGATGGTTGAGTCCACTGCACCACCTCAGCTCAACTGGGATTAGTTATGTGTACCTTACGTTAGCTTAGTGCGTGCACTCAAGAAAAGTTGTAACTGACTTAAACTCAATGTTTGTAGAGTGTTTGTTGTTTTGATTCAATAAAGCAACCGGGCGTTGACACTAACTGCACAATGATAATATAACTAGCCATTATCATAAAAAGTATCGGCTTAATTATTTAAGTAACTATATTGCAGTTTCCTACACCTACATTTATTAGTACTACATGCAAAGTCATTTATCAGGTCAATTATCGTTGAGTCTCCTACATTTAAATATATAAATATGTCCCTAGGTGTCGACCTTC